>LPNX010404947.1:209846-259935 GCA_001517045.1 Pseudotsuga menziesii
CTTCTCGGCGGACAACAACTTTCCGCGAACAAGGTAAGTAAATCCGATAAGCCTTCGAAGTCTCATCGTATCCCACAAAAATACCTCTTTCAGCGGTGGGATCAAACTTCGTCCTCTTGTCAGAAGGGACGTGAGAGTAAGTGAAAGAGCCAAATATGCGGAAATGGCTCACCTCAGGCTTCTTGCCCGAATACATCTCCTCAGGAGTCTTGCTCCCCACTGCCCTGTGAGGACTCCTGTTCTGCAGATATACTGCAGTACTACATGCCTCAGCCCAAAGAAAGAAAGGTAGTCCCTGATCATGGAGCATAGCCCTGGCTGCTGCCACAATAGAGCATAGCCCTGGCTGCTGCCTAGGTACAAAAATCAACACGATGCACTGTCAACCATTGACCTCACCCACAATCAACAACATGCATTGTTGTGGAGGTTTTGAGGGCCTTGTTAAATACCCTTCCACCACAAGTTTACTCCACAACACTAATCTATCTAAGATCTAACAAACAAAAAACCAACAGGGTTGGGAGATGCCTTTCCCTCTCAAAGTACAACTTCGAAGTTCGAACCCTACACCATTCACAAATCACTATGTCACTTTTATCTTTTTTGAGCTCCTTTCCATTAACACCAGCTTACTTCAATGGTGCAGTGAACCTTTGACCCATCCACCACTTATTCTCAATTTACATTGGAACTCATCTCCAGTTACATATCTGCACAAATGTCTAGGTTCTAATCACCTAATTACTTCATGAGTTTGAGTAACAAAATCAACTATGTCTTGTATAGACTATGAACCTCGTTCTTGGTAAAGACAAGCCATAGGACAAATTTATTTGCTTGTCCATTCTTGCTTCAAAAACACTTCCTAATTTTTCTTCTTAGACACCCCCTGCAATAAGAGGGATATAGGCTTGTCCTACACAAATATATTGAACCTAAACATGATGAAATCACCCATATTTACTTTATAAAATTTCAAAAAGCCTCGATGTGGAAACAAAGTTGTAAAACCACTACATGGTGTGGCCCAATGTTACCAGACTCATCAAGCCTGCACGAGTCTGCTGCAAAACGAGTACTTGACAGAGACTCACCTGGCAGACTCACCAAACTCGACTAAAACTCACCAAACTCAACTGAAACTCTCTAGACTCAGTTGAGACATTGCTCTATTGACCACTTTACTTATTTGACATGAACAAATTACAATTGAAGAAGAAAAACACAAAATCGAATGGGATAAGGCTACAAGTGATGACATTTATGATTTATGCAATTGAAAGAAGTCAAACACATGATAATTGATTTGGTAGAGCAAGCAAAGGAAAGAGAGAAATCAGATACAACATAGACCCATGGCTCGTTGAGTATGTCAGGTATGTTGAGAGGTGCAAAAGGCGTCCTTATTTGAATCTGCAATAACATGTCCTTACAAGTGATACTCAACAAAAAGTGGGCAAATATTAGTCATCCTATCCAATTATTGGCAAGCCTAAGTGAAAAAAATGTTGGGTGCTAATATAGATATGAATTAAAAAACCTCATTTCACTTTTTATTTTGCAGCCATTTTGAAACAGCAAATGAATGTTTCTAACAAGGGTGTATACTTTATGGTAGTTAAAACAGCCAATATCACACCGAAAAAGTCTCTGTTGGTCCCATTTATTTCCAATAGCAACAATCAGGATCACCTAGTCTCCAAGGGATTTTCATGTTGTTTTTGCTCAGCTTATGATTCCAACTAGTTGTTACAAGAGAGTTTTTAGAATTTTTACTCATTCTCCATCCCCTCGTCCACGTGTGTAAGGTTGTTTGACTAATCAACTTGAGTTTCTTAAATTTACTATATTTAGAATTTGTTTTCTATTTGTCGAGTCTTATCTGAGTCGCTGAGTCGGACAAGTCCTAAGTCAGCCAAGTCTTTGTCGAGTCTGAGTTTGGCGACATTAGCGTGCCCACCCATGATTTCAGAGCCAACAACATGTACACCACTCATACAACATTAAAATATCAAGCCATTAAAAACCCAATCCACCATTAAAATCAAATTTGGCCTCTAACAAAACCCCTAAACATATTAGTTATTACAAATGAACAAAACAACTGACAGACAAAATAACTAAAAACATGGTAACCACATGTCCATACCCATTCTCAATGAGATACACACAGGATGCATAAATTCATCTTCATAACAATGAATAAAGAACTAAATTAGCCCCAAGGGGTAGCTCAGTTGGTTGGTGCTTCCAAGTCCAAGACCGCGGTAGTTGAGGTGGGAGGATGAATTCTCTGGGTCCTTCAAGGTTAGTCTCCCAAACCTGGCACCGACAGGTGAGGCCCCTTCAGGTGGGCCCCTTGAGAATTATTACCGTGGACATAGCAAGCCCTCTGCTACCACCTAAGTTGTACTTAGTTGGAATTTCAAGTGAGCTGCCAAAGTATGAGCACATCACTTATTCATAACCAGCGTTCAGAAGTCCAGCAGGCCAATTTTGGCCCTCTTCAAAAATTTTGCGTGTCCATACCCCTTGGGGAAATTGTAACAAGTTGACGTAGCATGATGAATTTTTGTAACAAACTTGGATTTCCTAGGACTTAGACATCAATACGTTACTCTCGAGTGTTTTTTCATTGTTAATTATGTGTTGTTTTTCAATGACACATAATTTCCTTGTTTTTCACTCAAACCTCCAGAGTTGGAGTAATTGTCTTGGTGGTTATTCCTTAGGAGGTGATTAAAGTCTAGGTGTCAATGTATATTACCATGCTAGTCATCGATTTTGAGTGATATGAACATGCACTTAGTCCCCCCTAGGTTTATTTTATTTTCCACAAATAAAAAAATTTCCCATAAAACAAGCAATTTTTTAATGTTTTTAATGTAAAAAATAAAAAAGTCATAAAAATGTTGTTAAGAGGTGGAATTTTCCATGGGTGTGATTGTTTTCTAACTCAGAGCACCCATTTAACCCCTAAACCCACTTTTGAGAGAAATAGAGTGATTATTTATCACTTAAAATAATTTTCTCTCGAAAATGGCCAAAAAAGACATAAAAGTCAAAATCAGCATCCCTAATTTGGAGGAAACATGCCAAAGACAAATTGTTGGTGGTAGTAGTGTTGTTGGCAATCAAATCAAGTGAACTAGAGGTTGAATCAATCAAATTCATTTGAGATCAAGTTAACTCAAGCATGAGAGGGGTGCATCTCTTTGATGGGGGTACATTCCTCTTAGTTGGTAACTCATTATTGGTTGGGAGAGCATCCCAAGGAGGGAGGGCACACCTCATGAGAGGCGGTGCCCATCCTTTAAAGATCCAATCAATCAAATCCCATGATTATCTCTACAACTCACCCTTTACTTAAGTTAACTAACTCTTATGGATGTGCCCCCCCTTTGGCTAGTTTTGCTATTTAAGTAGTGCTTTGGCTCTCATTTTCTCATGGTCAGAGGACCGAAAGTCCTACCCAAGCTTTGAAGCTTTGTATTAGTGATGAATAGAAAGACTTTGGAGGTCCATGGTGTGTCGCATTTGTGTGTGGATGACCATTATCAATGGTATATGAGGCAACTATGTTGCTATTTTGCTTTGCTTCTTGTTGAGATTTATATGGCCTTGGGGACAATTGCTATCAACTCATAAGGTAAATAAATCTAGCTCGATTTCATTTACTACTTTTCTATGCTTAGAGATTTAGGATTTGCATGTATTATTTGTTTATATGCATGCTCTTCTAACCTCTTGTGTAGGAAATACCAAATTTAATCTCCTTTTTGCAAGTATTGTTAGTGGTGCAGGTTTACTTGCTTGAAGGGATGGTTGATCTTGGTTGACTCCTCCAACTTTCAAGCACTTCAAAAGGACAAAGTCCCTCCGCTTCCCACCATTGGATTCCATAGATCCAAACATTCGGCTTGAGCTCTCTCCTTCTTCCCCCTCTCCTTCACATTTGTTGATTTTCTGAGCAGCATCGAGAGTCCTTCTCTTCGGAGAATGGGACCACCTAGTCCAGGACCACAGTGAAGACTCAACCCAGTGTTGAGTGACCATTCTGTTGAATGGTAGATATCTGGTCTGGGACCATGATATAAACCCAGATCTGCCCTGGGTAGACTAAACCTTTTGTTGAGTAGACATCTGGTCCGGGACCACGATGTAGACCAATCTAGGACTGGTAGACTCAGCTTAGTTCTGAGTAGCCATTCTGTGGGAGAATGAAGACACTGTAAGCCCTAGACTGGGTCTAGGCATGTGTGTGGCACTTTGACCCTTGATCTATGGGCTTGGTGTTCTTCTCCAAGGATTAGCTACCCTTGGTTAAGTTACCCTAGTACCAGATCTAGGTGTCACACAATGTGTGAGATAAAAGCATTAATAACTCTCTTGGTTTATGATGATGTACTTTTGAAATAAAAAAGTACCATAAGTAATGACCACATGGGCACTTGGTAAAAGGCCAAAGTCAAAAGTCAAAAGAAATAAAGACTTTTTGTACCACAAGAAAAAAATTAAAGTACATTTTTGGTAAAAGTGAAAGTGAAATTAGGAAAAGAATAAAAATATTATTATTTTTATCTTTCCTAATCTTGTCCACCCAAAAGGACCACAGGTGGAAAACAAAATTAAATAAGGACTTCTTATAAAAGTCAAAGGAAAAAATAAAAGTACCTTTTTTGGTAAAAGTGAAAGTGAAATTAGGAAGAGAATAAAAATATTTTTATTTTTTATTTTTCCTAATGTCGTCCACTTATAGGTGAACAGAGGCTATAAAAGAAGATCAAGCCTTCTCATTTGTCACACACACTTTTGCTCTCACAGGTGAAGAAGACTATCTTATGTTCAAACCCTCAGCTAGGGTTTTATCAACAAAGTCCATCTTCAGCATTTTTGCACAGCCATCTTCAGCATTCCATTTTTTGGGCAGTTTTCAGCATTCCATTTTTTGGGCAGTTTTCAGCAGTTTGATATTTTCGGGCAGTTTTTAGCAGTCTGATATTTTCAGGCAGTTTTCAGTAGTCTAATATTTTCAGGCAGTTTTCAGACAGTCTAATACTTTTGGGCAGTTTTCAGTAGTCTGACATTTTTGGGCAGTTTTCAGACAGTCTGATATTTTTGGGCAGTTTTCAGACAGTCTGATATTTTCGGGCAGGAGAGAGAAAATCTCAATTTTTCTAAGAAAGCCCTAAATTGGTAATTTTCTGTAAGTCTGGAAATTGTGGGCAAAATTATCAATCTGATTTTTACTGATGAATTTTACAGTTACTGTGGTCAAAATCTACATCTGGATTTGAGGTTTTGGGGTTTTTGTCCTTTGAAGGTTTCCCCAGTGAAAAATATTGTGTCCATTTGTGCTGATGTGATGAATGTGTTTTTACTGCACTGCTGATCTATTTATGTTTATCTGCAAATTTTTAAAGTTTATGCTAATGTTGAAAATTCAACATGGTATCAGAGCTTAGCATGTGAAAACACAGTAAAGGGGTACTATTGTTGTTTCTCACTAGATCTTGGAATAAGATTTGCAGATCTAACATTTGGATAAGTGACAGAGATGGCTACCGTTGGTTTCAAACCGAAAGAGGAGCTCTCTAGTTCAGCAAACTTCAATTCCTGGAAGGTCAAGTTGACAGCCATTCTTGATGAGAATGACTTGGATGACATTGTTCTTAATGTCACAGAAGAGCAAACTACAAATGTTGGTAGGCTTGCCTACAAGAGGAAGCAAGGTAAGGCTAGAAGAGTTATTTATGATTCTATCAAAGAAGAATTGATGCCTAACATCACATCCTTGAAGACTGCTAAAGAATGCTATGATACATTGGTAAACCTCTATGAAAAGAAGGCTCCCAGTCAAAAGAGAGTCTTGAAGAAGAGGCTATGAACTTTGAAGCTAAACAAAGATGAAAGTGTTGGTTCCTTCTTCACCAAGATCAAACAGGTAAGAGATCAACTCCTTGCTATTGGTGTTACTGTTGATGATGATGATCTTGTACAAACAGTGGTTGATGGTCTCCCGAGCTCTTGGGAAACCTTCATGGCATCCGTCTGTGGACGAGAAAATCGGCCAACCTTTGAAAGGCTTTAGCATGATTGCATACAAGAAGAAGCAAGGAACACTGAGGTAATCAAGCAGGATAACCTTGCACTTGCAGCAAAGACCAAGAAGTTCAAGAAGCCTTTCCCTCAGCAAAAGAAGGGTAAGAAACCTCAAGGTAAGTTTTCTGACATGTCCAAGATTGAATGTTATACTTGTTACAAGTTTGGACATTATGCTAGAGACTGCAGGCAGAACAAGAAGAAACCCAAGAGAAGGTTTCAAACATCTACTGCAAAAGCAAAGGAAGAAGAAGATGAAGAACCAAAGAAGAAGAAGAAAACCAAGGCTAATTCATTGTTGTTGCTATCTTGTTTTAACATTTTCAACTCCTCGATTAATTTTCATTTTCATAACTTAGCTTAAAGAGCCTTAGTTTATTTTATTAGAGACCACCCCCCTTGGCTTCACTAGGAGTTGGCCTAGACAGAGGAGTCAAGTGTTAAGTGACAGCACACTTGACTCATGGCTTGCCCCCAAGGACGCACACAATGGATTAAAGACTTTTGCCACGTTACCCAAGGTGTGTATCGAGCGACAACACCCTCTATCTTCCGAGGCTATGAACCACATTAAAAACTAATAATAAAAATAAATAATTTTTTTTAAAAAGGACTAAATTCTGAAAATGGGAAACAAAAATTAAACTCCTATCTTTCAACAAAGATTGTCCAAGAAACTAGTTATGTACAAGGGATCCATGCCCAACCATAGCAATACAATGAAGATGCCACCACAAAGAAATCAACTACAAGCTTACATCTCAACCCAAGCTAATGCTCTCATGACTCGACCAATCTGATCACTACAAATCACTCCAGACGCCTCATCCAACTATTAATCGGTCAAGAAACTGCCTTCCACTGCTAACAATACAAGGGAAAGTCTTTCCCTTATATGCTCAACAATTCCTCAAGAGTCTCCTTCCCCTCTAGTGCTCTAGTGCAAGCAAACAGAATCCAATCTATTGATTTCCTTATGGGAAAACCCAATAGAGTAATACTTTGGCTCTCAAACAATCAATGACAAACAATATCATCAGAGGGTACTGGTGTCCTAACCTATCCAACCTCTACCCTCATCTACAACCATTTATCTCTCTTCCAAGGTCTGCAATTCCCTCTTCATTGTGTTTGGTCATTTTGAGATTTGGATTGAGTCACTATGGAAAAACATGGCATGGAAGTGAAGGGCATGATGAGAGAACGACAGTGAGGAAATGAGTGAATTCTCGAAAATTAGGAGAATTGAATGAAGGATTTCCACATTTTCCTGAGATGATTGTACTTCCCCCCTCTTGCAAGTTACCCATAATTGTCATTTATGTGAGTAGACTTTCCTTCACCCACACCTTCATATAATCACGCTTTGGCTTCTAAGTCGAAGGTGACAAGTGAACTTCATTTAAGGAACGTGATGGAAAATGTATTAGTTCCTGAGATAACAATCGACAATGGAGTCTTTAAGCTCACATGATTCAACACCTATCATTATAACCAACACCCGTTTTAATAATCAAGCATTTATAATATGTACATGATCTAATCCAATACCTTCCAAGGGCCAAAACTGGGATATTACACATGCACATGCCACATATGTAGGGCACAAATGCTATGTACAAGCTCAAAACTAATAGAGTTGCATTCAGCTCCATGAGGTATTTTTAGTGGGAGTTATTTATGGGTTTTTTGTTGGGGTGTTTAATTCGTGAATATGACCTTTAAGGGGACCAAGAGGAAGGGAGATGTTGGATATTAGCTGACAAATGGTGACCTAATGATTAAGTTGCACGTAATTAATATTTATATAACCCCGGATGCAAGTGAAAATAACCGCCAAGGCTCGCGTGGAAGTTAGGCTGAGGGACTTGGCTCCCCACCATCCGCCCCTTATGCCAATTAATTCTCCACAGCAGTTGAGGTCGAGGTCATTTATGATACTGGCTCTTCGACCTCTACGCAAGGTAACTCACAGTACTATGGCAATCATGTCATTCCCGAGCAGAATTTGGGTTCATTGAGAAGACGAATACAATCATTTCATCTTGGCAAGTTTCTAGCATTGGGCTCCTTTGGTCTGGATCCTTTACAGTGTTTCTACCCGACATTTCAATGAGGCCATTTTTTCTGGGCGATTTTTGCCTCCTGGCTCTGTGCTTTCCTCATTTCTAGACCTTAGCCCACTCTAGGTTAGTCTCAATCCTCTATTGTGTTTTTACGCTCAAAAGCATGGCATTGGGCGCTCACCTACTGCATCTGAGATGTCAAGGAGACTATGCACCACCCCCCGTCATGGAAGTGGAGGCCATGATCGTTCAGGCGACCCTGGCTGCAAAGGCTCAACAAAAAGTGGCTATGACAGTTCAATTCCTAGGCATTTAAGAGATATGTTGGATGATAGGGAAGAGGAAATGGTGGTTCAGCAATTAGCTGGTCAGAGAGCCCGTACTCACCGAAAACATTATCGGTCAGTCAAGAACATGATCGCCCAATTTTTTTACATTCTCAAGAGATTTCTCAAGAGAACAATTTATCTCCTTCCCCTTCTCCAGCTCTTCACCCCTCTTCCTCCCTGGGTCCTTTTCAGGTTCCTAAACCTCCTGATCAACACGATATGCAGCAGAACAAGGAGCTCTTGACAGTTCATGACAAGGCAGAAATTGGGACTACAAGCGACCATAACCAGAAGCATGTGGAATGCAAAGGCTTGTATGATCCCTCTTCATTCAGGAAGACGGTTGGACTGCCAATCAAGGAAGGCAAAGACAGCTCTTCCAGTTCTGGAGAGTACCATTGTCCAATCCTGGAGGAGAAGCCTAAAGATGTAGATTCCCTCCGCAACTTCAAGTAATTTCATGGTCCTAGTTTTCATAAGTAGTTTGGTAGCAATTAGTTTTGCTAGAATTTTGTTTATAGCAGCAGCAAGGCAGTATTTTCTCAGGTGTCATTTTGGACTCTGTTAGTCTGGTTCCCACTCAGGGACAGACCCTATATGCAGTTTTTTTTTAGAACCTGATCTCCCTTGCATGGGCAAGCCAACTGTTGACATCAGTTTAATGTTTTGACTTTGTATGGGGCCTCTAAGGTCTCCAAGATACTCTGAAACTCTCTTGCCTGTATTTTTATTTGTACTGTAATATAATTTCACTAGATACTTATTAGGCAACCACAGTTTCACTCCAGGTAGTCACGTTTCACCATGGCTTAGAAGGTCTCTCAGAGACCGTAGCTTAGAAGGTTTCTCAGAGATCTTTCTCAAGAGGTTCTCACCAGCGGAGAAAACATGAATTAACATCTTACTCGACTTGATGCCTTCATTTTACCTCAATTAATCATAAACAAAGATGTTTCTCAAAAGGTTCTCACAAGCGGAGAAAACATGAATTGACATTTTACTCGACTTAATGCCTTCATTTTATCTCAATTAATCAAAAACAAAGATCTTTCTCAAGGGGTTCTCACCAGCGGTGAAAACATGAATTGGCATCTTACTCGACTTAATGCCTTCATTTTATCTCAATTAATCATAAACAAAGAGAAGCGTACCCTAGCTGATGCGGCAGTTTATTCTCATTGTCCAGCATTGCTTCAAAAAGCAGCTTTCCTATCCCAGTCCTGCACAACATTAAGAGTCTCATGACATATACAAGCAAGTCTGTATACAATTATACATTAATCTATACATATTTACATATGTATGTATGTTACCCAAAAACATAAAATAGCAATGGCGGTGTTGCTGACCTCTGACAAGATTCATGAACATAAAAGTCCAGAACGCATATGGGAGAAATCTGCGAATACTGGTTATTTTGCCTCCTTATATACAGATTCTTGACGCCGGTCTTCAAAAGTCCCTTCACAATAAGAGTATCCGGCTGGGAATCGTGAGGCATTGTCCATAGATAAAGCTGGTGGGAATTGGAAAGAAGCCTCTTATAGTCTGTAACGGGGGCTTTCAGCTTCTGTGCATTGGCAGATCTGATACCCATTTCGTCAATTATCACCTTCATCTGCTCCTTCTCCTTCGTTCCCAACCCATCTGCCATTAAAATGCATTAATACAAAACTTAATTCTGTCGACCGAAAGAATGACAAAGTAGAATAAATTCAAACTTACTGATTCGAGCAGAATTCCAGATGGAAACAGAAGACTTTAAGCATCCGCTTGACAGCATTGGAATGCTGCAACTGCTGTCCATCTCTCAATCTGGAATTGGATCTCGCTGCGACTATCCGTCAACTTTTCCTGAGTTTTTAGGCCCAGACTACTTAGAACAAAACCATCAATTACGCCAAATTCAAACTCGCTTCACCTATATTTACTAATAAAAACCGTTTTGTCTTCTCGCATCCGTTCCAAGCTTAAAATGAACGTACAGTGGGCCTGGCAAGCCTTAAAAAACAGTGGCGTGGGATGATCTGGCTGGCTGCCAGTGTCATAATGCCTTCATCCCACGGCAAATTGGTGGGAGTTTATCCAGGAGTCGTTTTCTCTCAAAGTTCATATCTTTGAAGTGGCATGCTTCACTTTTTATAGATGGATTTGTACGTATACTTAGGTTAGTGGGTCGATTCAAGGGCGTTACGAGGGATCGAATTTGTTTTCAAAGGCTTTAAGTTAATTTTAAAATAATAATAATTCATAAATTAAGGATAAAAATATTTTTCTAATTCCTCTATCGTTTATAAAGGAATGCAATATTTATATCATGGGAGGATGTTTTCACTAACTCTTTACCTTATAAAATAAAAAGAAAATTAAATGAAAAATAATTAAAAAAACATGTCCATTTAGAAAATAAAAATGTAAAACTAACATAGATTTATTTTAAGCCAAAACTTAAGTGTAAATTTTTATGAACATGTAAAAAAACTGATAATTTTTTTATGAATATGTAAAAAAATTAGATAAAATAAAAATAAAAAAATTTACACCTTGTGAAATTAGATCTCTTTAGGTAGATTCCAGTTTAAGATAGGTTTATGCTCATCCTAAATATTTTTACACATCAAGAAAAAATTTACACCTCAAATCCTTGATCCTCTATGTGGATTTAAGATAGATCTATATGTAACTTAACATGGCATCTACCCCTTAAAACACGTGGCTACTCTCAGTGTAGTCACTTTGGATTAACCATTATATCCCCATATAACATGTCTATGTGTTGCATATTTTACCCAACCCTTTACTACCTAAAACCTCTCAATACTAAGTTTGGAGATCAAAGAAAACATAACCAACATAGATCAATCATAAACACGGATCTATCAAGCAGAGAGGCATTCAGTTTCTTGAGGTGTTATTTTTTTAATGACATTTTATTTGGATTTACATTTTTATTTTATGAGCGAATATGGATTTTTTATTTTTTTTATAACAAAAACGATTATCGATTATTTTAAGAGAATAGTGGTGTAACCATTGGTGCAAATACAACAAGAAATCCAAATCTGGTGCCTTAGATCATAGGCAAAATGGCACATATTTTTACTTATCTAATTTCTAGTTGCCTGACTGACTAAGAAGACTTCTAAATTTAGGCTTAAGATCGAACAGAAGCTAAACAACATTAAGTTAGCTCCAAAATTATTACAGACTTCAAAAACTTTCAGAGAGATAGGAAACACGGTATTAATGACCTTCGCGACCATGATTTTGGGGATTCGACTCCTGACGCACAGCAGGGCCTATGTTCCTCTCCATTTCCAGCCTCACCACCTGCAGCTCCAAACTTTCAAACCTTATCTCCACGTCTGCTAATTGTGCTAGTAAATCCTGTTCCATCTAGGAGAGGGAGTCAATGAAGTCTTCGTAGATCTGGATTATGTCTTCATCTACCATTTCAAATTGGTGACTACGTTCCTCATCCATCCTCAGCAAGATCTGCTTCTGGACCTTAATTTCCTTTTCAATGTCACCGAGTTCATCTTCCAACGAGGGGGGCGGATCCACTGGAGCGGCCAATTCAGAACTGGAATCCATGATAGCGTCTAAGTATTCTCTGATCCAGAGAACAACAAATCCTTTTTTCATTTGAGACCAGTGCACACGACAGAAGTCCATGACCCTAGGGGCAGTTACAACCAACACGATTCCATCAAATTCTTATGAATTACCCATAGTTCTTGAATTTCTATTTGAGTTCATCACACGAGCAGAGTGAGTGGGTGAGTGAAGCGAAGACCTCCGACACGAGAGAGTCTGAACCGAGTTGCTCTCAGATCCACCTAGACGCCCCCAGAGTGACGTCAAGTCCTTGTAATCCATCCTCTCGACCTAGAAAAAGAGGCTCACATGTAGAGTACCACAAGCCAGCATGAGGGGGACCTTTAAGGCTTGTCACCACCTTGCTAGGATAGTGAGGGGCCACTCAACCTCAAGCCCACGGTCTTATGGGATAAGCTAAGAGGAGATTTGTTCGTTAAGTTTGAAGGTCCCTTTGCCCAAAGGGATTGCGATATTCGTCGCCTTATCAGCATCTTCGTTCAAACTTCTCAGGATGTGATAAAAATCAATTATGTAAAAGGATTTGACTAGCTTCTGAATTATCCTTATTATTTGGCGCAACCTCAGCTGGGAAGGAAGGGTATTAGTAACCAGAGCCTGAATGATTAGACGAGAGTCCTCAAACGCAATTATTTCATTGATACCATGAGCAAGCACTTCAGCTATATTGTTCGTATCATCTCTGATTCCCCATGAGTATGGGAGATCCAACACTTCATCGAGGTCAAAAAGAACCCCTCCCCCTCCTGCCACCCCTTTTTAATTATTTTTTATTTGGTTTTCTTTTTTTATTTTATCGGCAAACATTTTATATATATATATATATATATATATATATATATATATATATATATAATTTTTTTTGCTTTTTATTTTGGTACATGACCTGAGTTCGATATAGGTATTGTTACACGTCTCACTCATACTAGGTTGTAAACACCTTGTTACTCTAGATGCACATAACGTTACACATCTCCCCACAGTGAATTGTAAACCCCTAGCTACTTTCAATACAATAAATAATTCCGACAACAATAATATTCCTATATTACATAAATTCTACAAACTCATTTGCATCCATGTCAAATATTTCTTTACTTTTTTTTCAAGAAGAAAAAGGTCGTTCCTTGATATTCAAATGAATCAAAGGTAACAATACAGAGCTGAAGATACATAAGTATCAACACATATTAGTCAAAAACTATGACAAACAGAAATGTAACAGAGCATATAACATCTCAGACCTATCAATCCCAAACCCAACCTTGTAGACAATAAAATCTTAGCACATCTACAAAGAACACATATGGAGTCCTGACAGTTATCGAAGGAAGCTCTTGAGGGGAAAAAGGAGACCCCTCCGACTAAACAAAAGAGATGCTAGGTAAGATACTCATATGATAATCATGACCAAGGCTGAAGAAGAGTAAACTCATCCAAAGAAGGAAAATGAGTAGATCCAAAATAGTTTGACATACCCATCCATCAAAACAACTGGATAGTATCGCTCCCAACCATCTCTTCATATAGAATTTCCAAAAATGAGATATATCCCATATCGAGTGTAAGAGCTTCCTTGGATAAAGCATCAGCACTTGAATTGTGCTCCCTATAGATATGCGAGAAATTTAAAGTAAGAAAGGAGGATTTCAGGGCTACAATACGTTCACACTAGTGAAACAGATCAATCACGTTCAGGTCAGACTCCATCTTTCCCCAGTTAATCACCACTTGTGAGTCCCCCCAAACCATGAGAGAGGGTAAACCCAGTGCTGCAACAAAATACAAGAGGGACCAGAGGACCAAAATTTCAGCTCAAGTGTTTGTGTTGAATCCAATACCTAGCTTGGCCTGGAAAAGGTGTGTTGGACTGATATGAAGGATGAACCCAAAGCCAACTGCACATGATATAGATGCTCCATCAAAAAACCCCTAGGGGTAAGTAACCACCGGAGCAAGACCAATATTCCGAGGGCGAGAGAGGTTTTCCACAACAGGAAAAGAAAGAACATAATCTAGGATCCACTTACAGACTGTATCCACCTAGGGGATAACATCATAAAAAATAGCACGGTTTCGGGTATTCCAAACGCACCAAATATAAAAGGAAGGTAGATACAGGAGAGAGTGGGACTGGGCAGTCTAGTGCTTGAGATTTACCAAAACAGAGTGGTCATTCCATATTAAAGGCATCTCATGTCTAGAGCTAAGTATAGTTCTAACAGACTGATCAAAAGAACGTGTAATAAATAAATGATTCACAGACTCCTGCCCCATTTTGCACATACAACAGTAGTGAGGATCCGTCCATCTTCGTTTGGGCAGGTCATCCCAAGTACAAATTATGTCCCCCACACAGCCAGATAAAGCATTTGATTTCTAGTGGAATGTTCCAATGCCATAACTGCTTATATTGCCACCCTGTAGAAAACTCTGAGATACAATTAGGAATAAAGTTGTAAGCAAGACGTGTCGTAGCCTCGCCATTAGCTTTGTTCTGCATCCAAATGATGCGGTCCTTCGACGAATTGAGTATGATGCCACCATGGGTGAATTTCTTAATATATTGATTCCATTCATCTTTCCATACCCCACCTAGATCAGGGTCCTCCGCAGACAACCAATAAAAAGAGAAAACCGTGTGACCACAATTACAAGCCTGACTGAGTCTAGTAATACCATAATCCTCAAGATAGTCACAAAGACCATTAGAAAAAGGTTAGTCCTCGAGATAGTCCTCGAAATATTTCTTTACTTGTTAACATTAACCACCGTTGTGTAATTTACCATTGAAATATTACGACATGGAAGTATTTCTCTACTTCTTAACATTAACCACCGGCGCGTAATTTACCATTGAAATGTTACGACATGGGTTATGGTTGGTATGTTATTTCATCATTTTAATATGCATTTCATTTTCTATTACAAACATTTTTTTAAATGTCAATTGTATATATGTATGTTGAGCTATTGTCTTAATATGCATTTCATTTTCTATTACAAACATTGATTTAAAATGTCAAATGTATATTGATTGTTGTGAAGATGACCGTGTTTAAATCATGTGACATGCTCCTCTCTTCTTTGGCCTTGTTCCAATTATGGTGTAACCTTTATGTTCCTCTATTGTCTGCCTTTCCCCCTGGCTGCGACTGGATGTGACTTATTTACATATGAGCTGTATTCACACTGAGATGTAACCCATTCTGGGATGGTGCTATTGATGCCTTTTGATTCTTAATAAGAATAACAAGGACAGGCTTTTTTCTTCCTTTAAAAAAAAAAAAAAAAAAAAAAAAAAACCTTTATGTTCGTCCAAATCATGTGGCATGCTCCTCTCTTCTTGGACCTCGTGACATTTGGTGTAGCCTTCAAAAGGACATTCAATCCAATGGCCAATGAGATTTCAATTCAATTTTTCAGTATTATTATTAAATATTATAGACATTTTAGCATATTATCGAATTTATGCTATTAAAATGAGGTGGTGTTTATAAATGTCCATTTAATAATGGTTAATGATTTTCAAAACTATCTTAGGAGATTCATAATATCATTATATGTAGTTATTATAAGTAATTAAGAAAAATACGATGGTTCCAATTAACCAATAAATTTAGATGCATGCATATGTCAGATCTGAAGTCGAGACTTGAGTATCGGTTTTGAAGCCGAGTCTACTCAGTCCTCGAAGGCATCGTCGTCGCTGACAGGCCTGTGCTGGTGTGCAAGTGCAATCTCGTAGGAGGAGGAGATCATTGGAGGAGCTGGCTGGAAGAGCTCTCTGAGTTATGCAGCTTCCCTGCATGCATTGGCATGACTCACGTTCTGTGGAAGTGAGATCGGAGATTGATTGCTGCAGGTGGGGTTTGGGTGAAGGATCAGAGAAGCTGGATCTGAAGCTAGCTTATGGGACAAGGATCTAGGGTAGAGAGGAGAGTGCAGTACTAATGGTGGTTGAGGAGGGAGGATTTGGGCCGCCCTTTGCCCCAATTTCAGAAGTATTTGAGAAACTAATCACTGCACAAAGCAAGAGGGTTGCTAATGGAGCCCCCCCCCCAAAAAAAATCGTCAAGCGGATTGAGGATGTATCGGTTGTTGCTCTGTCGTTGGAGGACACTATTCGCCTAGCACTCTCGTGGGCAGACCATGCGCTAATAGGGAAATTCACTAGGCTCTGGCCATCGCCAAAAACCACCGAGAGCTAGGTTCAGAGGAACTGGAGACCTTTGATTTCTAAAAACGTCTCATCTTACTCAATGGGTCGAGGCTATTTCTTATTTCACTTCAAATATAAGGATGACAAGGATCTAATCTTCTGAAATGGACCCTATTTCATGGGGTCGCAAGGCCTTTACCTGAATGGCTAGACGTCAAACTTTGATCCCGAGGAAGATATTCCCAAAGTCATCCCAGTGTGGGTTAGGCTTCCAAACCTACCAATGCATTGCTGGACCCAAAATTGCTCTAAGCAATTGGAAACACCCTGGGAAATTATATCGACATGGCAAGCCCAAAAGATCAATATTCTTATGCCTGCATTTGTGTAGAGGTGGACCTAGAAGCTAGATTACCAGAGGCAATCAAGCTCACAGTTGGAAACTATTATCACTATAAAAAACTAGACTATGAACAACTGCCATTTAAGTGCAGAGGGTGTCATGAATACGGGAACTTCTACTGTAAATGCCCTCAAAAGCAGGAGGCCCAACAAGAAAAGGAGGAAGGATGGAAAAAAATAAAGAGGACCAAGACAAAAGAAAAAAGCGAAGAAGTGCAAAGGAAAGAAGTGGGAAAAAATGCACCAAGGAAAGCCTCACCAGAAGGAAATCAGGAAATACAAAAGGCCAATGAGACTAGGGGTGGAACTATTGTAATAGAAGAGAAATCCAGCAATGGAGAGAATAAGGACCCAAAAAAAGTTGCCTTATCAGACCCATTCGAGAAAGATAAAGCCTCTCTGATCCAGTCAGATTTAGAAGCAAAGGTGGTAAAAGAAGGAGGAAACCAAGAAAAATCAGAGGAAGAATTCGATACGGAGGAAGATGAAGAATCCGATACGGAAGAAGAGGAAGGGGAAATCGATATGGCTACGCCAAGTAAGAAGAAGGAAAGAGGAAGGAAATCATCCAAAGAAGTGGGGGAGCAAGCCACGTACAAGGACAAAATGCAAGGCTCTCAGTTAACATTGGAAAAGTAAGTAATGAAGGTCCTCTCCTGGAACTATAGAGGTCTAGGAAGTAAAGTTAAGGAATAAGCTATGAAAGACTTAATTATTTTATCCCAGCCAAACATCTTACTCATCTAGGAGACCAAGATAGAGAAAGATGCTTTTCTCCATGTAAGTGCAAAATTTTGGAAGAAAGGAGGTGGAACTGCAGTCAGTTCGGGGAGCCTCCGGAGGAATAGGAACACTATGGGATGATCAAAAATTCAAATTATTTGAAATCAAGGATAGTTCTTACTGGATTCTCACTACATTGCTGCATAAAGAAGCTAATATCCATGTAAGACTCTTTAATATTTATGCACCTGCCTGATATGCTGAAAAAATGTTAGTTGGAATCTTCTTCGAGATGAAAGGAGCAATTTGCAAGGAAATTTCAATCTAGGCAGAGATCTAAATATCATTTTAATCCAAGCTGAAAAAAGAGGAGGGTCCTTGGTTAGAGATCCTATAAGGGAGCAAGTTGATGAGATTATAATGGACTAGGATCTATCAGATGTCATTCCATATAAAGGAAAGTATACCTGGAATAATAAGAGGATGGGGCCAGGGCACATAGCTTCCAGGTTGGATAGATTTTTTATCCAAGACTCTTATCTCCTTCAGGGACTGAATCCTTCTTCCAAAATATTTCCATTTGGGGGATCTGATCACAAACCTATAATGCTCGAGATGAGGAAAGACCAAAACCTTGGTCCTATTCCCTTCAGATTCAGCCCTCTGTGAGCCCTCTGTGGGTAGTTCACAACGATTTCTTGGGAATAGTTGTTGAAACATGGTTAGCATCGGTCATGGGCTCTCCATTTTAAGTTTGGGAAGAAAAGTTGCGAACAGTAAAGAAGGCGCTCAAACAATGGGCCAAATCCATATAAACTCCAAATAAAATAAAATAAAAAGTAAAAGCCGTGCTTTTGCTAGAGTCCCACCAAATCGTCGTAGATACCAATCAAATCTCATAAGAGTATCTTAAAATGGAAGTAAGATTGCAAAAAGAACTAGACGTTGCCTACAGACAGGAGGCAAAATTGTGGAGATAGAAATCCAGATGTCTATGGCTCAAAGCGGGGGACTAGAACACTGGATTCTTTCACAAATAGGAAGAGGCAAGGAAGAACTTTAAAGTTGTGCAAGAGATTCACGTCCAAGACCAAGTTATCTAGGATTTTGAAAAAATCAAAGCGGAAGCAACTCGTCACTTCAGCTAAATTTACACAGCAGAGCCAGTCTCCAGCTCAGAGAATGAAATTATGGATTTGGTCCCAAGGATTGTCAAAAGAAAGGATAATGTCAGCTTGTTGCAAAGAATCACGATGGAAGAAATAAAAGATGTCGTGGATGACATGGAGGATGATAAGGCACCAAGCTCGGATGGGTTCAATGCAAACTTCATCGAGGTGTGCTGGGAAATTGTACAAAAATATTTATTTAAAATGGTGACAAAATCTCAGAGATATGAAAAAATTGGTGGAAGCACAAATTCTTCATTTCTAGCACTTATTCCCAAAGAGAAGGATGTTACTTCCTTTGACAGGTTTTGCCCCATTTCTCTATGTAATATTGGATATAAGATAATCACAAAAATAATGGCTAGAAGATTAAAAAACATCCTGCCACACATCATTCCTGAGAATCAAGGAGGCTTCATTAAAGGTAGCAGAATCTGGGACAATATCATTTTGGTCCAAGAGGCAATCCATTCCAGCTTGAAGAACAGTGAAAAAGGTATGGTGGTGAAAATAGATTTAGCCAATGCATTTGACAGAGTTTGTCATTCCTTTCTCTTTCAAGTAATGCTAATATGTGGATTTGATCCAAGCTTCATCAGTTGGGTCAAATCCTGCATCAGTAAGCCTTGGATTGCCCCCCTTATTAATGGAAGGGCAGCAACCTTCTTTCAAGCCTTGCGAGGACTGAGGCAAGGATGCCCACTTTCACCATTGCTCTATGCAATTCAAGCCTTGGTGCTTAGTCTTCAACTTGAAAAAGCTAGGAGGGACCAAGAGTTAATTGGCATCAGGATGGCTCGAGGAATGAAAGACATCAACCATGCGCAATTTGCTGATGATACAATCCCGCTCGGAGGTGCCAACCAGCTCATAGCCAGAAGATTCAAGACTGAAATGGACTTCTACTATCAAGCTTCTGGAAGTAAGCTAAATCTAAGGAAGAGCTCAATTTACAGCGAGAATATCAACCCGAGGGAGATGTCTGGAATCTCTCGTATCTTAGATATTGATGGAGTAACTAACTGGGAGTCCTTTGAGTACCTGGGGGTCCCAATTTTCAAAACTAAATCCAAAAGCTCGAACTGGAACCCACTTACAAAAAAAAAAAAAAAAAAAAAATTCTAGCTTGGGGAGCAGCTTGGTTAAATCTGGCAAGGAAGCTGGTAATGATAAAGGTTGTTCTGAATAACTATCCTCTTTACCAATGCTCTATTATGTTGGCTCCTTCTATTGCAAAAATAGAGAGTCTGTTGAGATCCTTCCTTTGGCAAGGAGGGAAAAATGGTGGAGGGAAGAAATTTTCTCTTATTAGCTGGAAGAAAATTAAAATGTCTCGAATGGAAGGAGGCTTATAGATTAGAGATTTGAAGATCCAAAATTTGCTATGGGAGCCAAACTGCTTTGGAATTTGATAGATTCAAAGCCCTCCTGGAGCAGTCAGGTGATTAGGCACAAATATTTCTTAGGTTTGAAACTCCGGTGCCTTGACTATGAACCAATGAATAAGCAAGGCTCTCCAATCTTTTCCCTCTGCAAGAAGGCGCTGCCCAGGTTCAAAGAAGACCGCCAATGGATTCCAGGCAATGGTAAACAGATAAATTTTTGGAAGGACTCAATAATGGGGAAGCCACTACCACCCTCACTCCTAGGATTTAAAAATTCGATTGACAAGCAAGGCATATGCACGCCGTGGGACATCTCACAATGGGATGTCGACCCTCCTTACCGTTGGAATGGATGGTCCTTTCCAGAGTGTCCAACAGAGCTCGAAGGTAAGAAAATCCAATTTCTTGAACATTTAATAGGCTCAGCGCTGGTGGCTAGAGGAAAGAGAGATCATCGTGGTTGGGGATGCAAATCTGGTTTGTACACCTCTGCACAATACAGGGTGTTCTCAGCAATTCCAAGTGTGCCCAACAATCTGACGATCTGGAAAATATTGTGGGAAATAAAAACTTTGTCGAAAATTGATTTGTTTAGCTGGACGATGGTGCACGGGAGGATTCTATTCGGTGAGAATTTAGAGAGGAGAGGATTTGAGGGACCTTTTCGTTGCCCAATGTGCTCTGAAGACAACGAAACCATCTAGCATTTTTTCATTGACTTCTCCTATGCCAAAACCATGTGGGATTAGTTGACAAGTCCTTGGTTTGGCACGATTGAGTTGCCTGGCAATATCCAACAGTGTTTTATCAACTGGGAGAAGGAGTACAAGGGAGCTTTGGATATAAAAAAAAGGAATTAGAGAATGTTGGGTGAAGATTCCAAAACTCATATGCTGGTGCATCTGGATTGAACGAAACCTCATAACTTTCCAGGACAAGGCTCAACCAACATGGAAGATAGTAGCCAAGGCGAAAGCTCTCATGGGAGAGATTCTAAGTGTCACACTAGTTTCTAAAAACAAAACCAATCTGACTGATAAAGAAGTTAATTGGATGCAAACTTTCAATTACTCTGTTGTTACAGATATGGCCAAGAAAAAGTTGGAAAATTGGGAAATAAGGTTAGATAAATCTCAATTTAAGAACTGGATGAAAGAGAGGAAAATATTCAAATTATTTCTTGATGGAGCTTCAAAGGGGAATCCAGGGATGGTGGGAGGGGGAGGGGTCATCATCTGCCCCAAAGGGAAAATAGGAAAGGAATACTATTGGAATATAGAGAATGATTCCAAAAACATGGCTGAAGCTTATGTGCTATGGGAAGGAATTAAGCAGCTAGAAGACAAAGGAGTTAACGAAGCCATTGTCTTTGGAAATTCTCGATTAATAATCCAAGCGACGAACGGAGAAAGTCAGTGTCGAAATTTAAGGTTGGCTAGGCTGCTCAAAAGAATTAGCTCTATCTCTAAGACTTTTTTACGGTTAGATTTCTTCCATATTCTTCGTGAGCTAAATGATATGGCGGATCAAGCCGCTATTAAATCAATGGTATTAGGAAAAAATGAGCTATCTGTAAATCTACATTTATGTTCAGTTTTACCACCTTAAAAGGCAAGGTTTCAAGTTTCTATTAGTTTGGTAAGTTTGACCGTGCAAGATTGTAGTGGAATCTACAGGCACAAGCTGGCTTTGGTTGTTTCATAAACCAGATTTTGTATCTCTTTCAGTGTTCCAACGCTGATTTTATAATTTAAAACATAATTTCTTTTGTAAAAAAGAAAGTAACTAAGAAAAATACAAAATCTAGTATAGATTCATTTTAAATGATAATTTTTAACATCTTATAGAAGGAGTTTTTTATTTGCAATTTTTTTATCTAATCGATACTTACTCAATTTTAATTGAAGTACTATTTATTTTGCAACTTTTTTTTATCAATAAAGGGTTAAATGTTTAAATGAATGAATGATTTTCATAACGCCCACGAGGCTAAGCAGCCTAAGGGACCAAAAGACTCACAGCCCTAACTCCTTTCCATACTCTTTTCCATGTCGAATCTTCTGCTGTAAATATTGACTAAAAGACTTGCGATCTGGTTGATCTTATCTACTTCAAAAAGATGGTGCATGTTGTTGGCCTTTAAGTTGTCTTCATATTGAATGCATATATCCTCGCAGGCTGCACATTCCATAACAAAGTGCCACTCTATCTCCACCACACCCTTATTGCAGAATATGTAAGGTCTCTCTTCCCACACTTCCTTAGGTACCGTCCACCTACTCATCTCACATCTAAGGTGATGCGAACCCGTCCTCACCTGAGCAACTAAAAACTTCGCTTTTCCTTTCATAGCTCCCCCTAAATATGTTTTCTCACCATGATCGAAATTTGGGTTAAACTCTTTGATGTAGTAGCCTTTTTTACGCCCATTGTGATTGGTCCACATGGCAATCCTAAATTTTTCAATCACGAAATTTTTTATTCCTTTATTGGTGTTAGGACATTCATGTAGCTTGATATTCCACTTGCTTAGCCATGTTTTGTTTTGTTTCATCCGAGTTTTCTTTCTACGACCTAACTCCTCCTCCATAGTTACCTTGGGCCATCATTGATTATCCATGTTTTCAACCCTCTTTATATAGCTTATTAGCTTGGTTATCATCGTTGCCTCAAGTGGGAAATGCCCATCTTTAGCTAAAAGTATTTCACATGGTACAGTGGCTTTAACTTTGATATTGCTAGTAATTAGTTGCTTCTGAATTCTTACTAGTAGTCTCCATCTGTAAGTTGACATGTTGCTTCCTCGGACTTCACATCCATAGAGGACAACCAGTGTGACTAGCAAACGAAAGAGGGTATTTTTGGTTTTCTAATCCCAAAGTTCTTATTTTCTACACCTATTTTGAAGTGCGAATGAGGCCTTCCATCCTCCTTGCACCCTTTTCGCTCTACAAGTCTCCCAAGTGAGCTTATAGTGGAAGTCAATCCCAAGATATTTGTATTCCTTCACTATCTCCAATGGGTTTCCTTCAAAGAGGAAGGTGGTTGGTTTGCCTTTTCTACTTAATGAGAAGATCATAATTTTGGACCTCTTGACAAAAGTGTTCTAAGGCCCTTAAGTGCTCTCTTAAACCGTGTGTTGTTTGCGAAATTAGAATAAGGTCATCCGCATACAAAAGTAGCTTCACGACATAACCTGCTAGGTGGACACCCTCACCATATGTTTTTCTCAACCAAGCTTCTAACTTGCCAATATATAAACCAAACATCATGGGGGATAAAGGACAACCCTACTTAATATCAATATCATTGCCGAAACATTTAGACATTCCCTCACTTGTTCTAATTTTAGCTTGAACCTTTTCATAAATCCTGTGGACTGCCTCTCTATAGCCATCTGGGATACCCAACTCTTTCATTATGTTCCAAATTTTGTCTCTAGGCACTGTATCGAAGGCTTTCTTAAAGTACACAAAAGAACAATATGTTGTTCCACCTTGTTTGTTCCATATTTTCTCTATCAAATGTCTAAGGGTGATACAATGGTCAATAGTAGAGTGCTTAGGCCTAAATCCCACTTGTACTTTTTCTCTTTTCCCCTCGTCTTCTGCCCATCTGTTGATTCTCCTCTCCATCATGCTCCCCAAAAGCTTTCCCATTAGGGGGTTGACCATAATAGTGCGGTAATTATAAGGGTTATTTTATCTTCACTCTTAAAGAGGGGAATGACCACACTGGTGGTCCATTCTTCCGGAAAGCCATCCCGGATGTCCCCATTGAAAATTTCCTTTATGTGAGGGGCAAGGAGCTCAACTCCCCATTTTAAAAATTCATCTTGAAGCCCATCTATGTCCTCGCTTTGTCGCTTTCTAGTTTCTTTATTCCCTGCTTGATATCGTCCACTGTGAATAACTCCATTGGTGTTTCCAATATGGGAGGAGTATCATTCTTTTGTAACCGCTCGTACAGAATCCTCGCGTATTCTAACCATTGGACATCTGTGATACTGTTTTCGATCTGCTCTTTCCTTTGTTGTAATTCTCTCCAAAAACCTTTGGGGTTGTGTTTTCCAAGAGATATTAACTCCTTTATTCTTGTATTTACATAATCCTCTCTTTGTACTAACTTCTCATATTTCCTCTTGTTTTCTTTGTTGAATTTTCCCTCTTTTAAAGATTTCTTGGTTGCCTTGCACTCTTCATCATACCACGGGTTTTCCAGAAAAGTACTTGTAGCTCTCTTCCTAGGATGAGACCACTTGCATGCACTTAAGGCCTTGAAATTAAAGCTCATTCCTCAAATATGACTACTAATCATTATGAAATATTCACAACTAGTCAAGAATTTTGGTTGGAGAGTTGTAAAGCTAAAGCTAGTTATATGCATTGTAATACTTTGTGATTAGAAAAGAAAAATATATTGCATCATGATAAGGGAAGGCTAATAAAATGTGTTTTTTGACGTGCAAACACTTAATAAAGAAGTGAATTAATAATGGACAAGCTCAACCTTTTCTGTAAGTCTTCATATTTCTAGCAAGGTAAAGTTTCATCCTCATTTTGACAATCTAGGTCTTGTTAAAATGGGCTAAAACCCTAAGGGACAAATTTTCATAATCAAAGTTCTCATCAATTAAGTGGAACTATAACTTTTGATCAAATTTCTACATTATTTGAAGAAATATCTCAACTAAAAAAAGGGTTGAGCTTGTTTACTTAATAATATATTTCCTTGATAAATCTAAAATTAAGACTATCTATATTAATTTATTAAGAAGTGCTCCACAATATATCGAGGAAAGTGTCCTTAAAAATTAAGTGTAAAGTGCAAATATATTTTTCACATATTAAAGTGGAAGTGCATCTTAACTAGATCAAACAATTATGTTTGTGTGTATTCATTTTATTTATATATTTTTCCATAGAGTTATATATATATGAAAGGAAAGATTTCACTTTCTTAGATAAAAATGATTGATTTATAATTCTTTTGAGTAAGATATATGAATTGTATTTTTGTTTTTTAGTTGGGCTTGACTCGTAAAAGAGCTAGAAAAATCCAGGGAGTTGTTAGACCTTTATTGCAAAGCAATACATATGCTAATAAACATGAATAAATATACATCTATGATTAATGAATCGGTAGAAGAGGTCCATTTCCAAGTTGAAACACTTTTTTTCCCATGAACCTTTATGATATGGATCAAGGTGTAAAATATAAAATATATTGGTTTTTTATTAAAACCAAATGGTTATTTTTAGGAAGATTGGACTTGGTTATACAAAAATGTAGAAGCTAGAATCTTTGTTTGATGGTATAGATGGTTGTCTTGACGAGGTCACTTGGTATTAGTCAAGGAAGTCATTTGAAAATATCCACGTGTATTGGATGTTAATAGCCAAGATCCCTAAGGGCATTCTCAATAAAAATCATAAAGAAGAGTTTTCGTTTCATGAAGTTTAGCAAAAATGCCAAGGAAGTCATGCCCTTTGTCAAGTAGTCAAGACTTACAACTCCTAAGGAAGCAGGAGATTGGGGACTAAAGAATATTCATATCTTTAGTCCAACCCTAGTTGTTAAAATCTTGTGGAGATTAGTATATAATTAAGGTCTTTAGGGTAGAGTTCTAAAATCTAAGTATTCAAGAGGATTGACCATGGAGGATTGGTTTAGAAAAGAAAGAAAACAGAGTTAGGGGGATCAATAGTATGGGCAACATTGGTTAATGTCTTTCCTTTAGTAGGAAATTGGACAACTTGAAAAGATCGGAATGGAAAGAAAGTGAGAATAGGAGAGGATCCTTGGATTGGAGATAAGGGAAACTTCAAATTATTAGAGGCATTACCAGATGCCCTTCATGATCACGGGATTTTCTTTTTGAAGGATGTTGATTCTTAGATGAATAGGAATGCTTGGACACAAGGCTAGGAGACTTCAAATAATTTAAATTTACAAGGGGCCTTGGCAGAAGAGTGGGGATAGTATATAAATTCTCTCTCCCATAATGCTTCCAAATTATTAGAAGAAGAGGACCAACTTAGTTGTTCTAGAAATATGGGCAATGGTGTTTATACATTCAAGTTAGGGAATGCAACTCAAGTTGAGGAGGTAATATAAGAGGAGTGAGTTTGGTGGTGGAGGCCTATTTGGAAGCCTTCATGTCCATTAAAAGCAAAGAATATTATAGGACAATAGGTGCATATAAGGTTCACCTTTGCCTTTTTGTTTATGGGATCTAGTGGTGGTCTCGAAATCAAATGTTGTTTTAGGATAAAGTCTTATTTGTTGCTTTGGTAGCCTATAGGATTAGATTGACACTTCATGACAATGAAAGAGCTCCTAAGGAATCCTCCACTAAATCTCTGTTGTTGCCTTGCATTAATCATGAAACTCCTTAGGTCTTCTTTGATGGAGCAAGCCAAATAGTGCCTTAAACTTGTGGAGCAGGGGCGATACTTTTTTCTTAACTTTTCACATTACTTTAAGATGAAGCTTGTTGTTGGTGAAGGTTTAAATTATCAAGTTGAATGTTATGCCCTTTAGGTTCTTCTATTTTTGTTGGTGGAAAAGGGTTAAAAAAGATCCAAACCTTTGTAGACTCAAAGCTTGTAACATAATGGGCAAATCACAAGTGTAATATTGGTAATTTAGGTCTAGCTCATATTATAAATCAAGTTAAATAGGTAAAATAATATGTTGAGATTGTCTCTTTTACACATGTCTATTGTGAATTCAATGACTAGGTAGATAGATTGTCTATGGAAGCTTTGCTTTTGTAAGGGTTACCCTAACTGAACTGGAATTTAGAAGAGGTGCTTTTTTTAAGAGATAGAAATATCTTTGTATTAATCATTATTTAAGACATATAAATATCTTTGTATTAATCATTAACTAGTTTTCTGCTTAATGCATTTGAGAGCTTAATAGAATATATGTAAGCTATTGATGAGATCCATTAAATCCCACAATAAGTTGGCTACATTTGTTATTCTGGATGGCTAAAAATGTCCATTGCACTACAAGAGGACTGGAATATGTTGTTTTATATCCTTTGAACCTTGGAAGTAGACAATGCATCCCACACTTACTAGGTTTTTAGTCCACACTAAATAAACTATATGCATATTTTAATTTCTATCTCATAAATATCAAATATAAAGATTTGTTTTCTTTAGAATAAATAAATAAATCTGTGTGTGTGTGTGTGTGCACGCGTGCATGTTTTAATTAACATATCTAATAAATTTGAGTGGAGATGGTGGAGAAAGGAGGAGAGGTGCTCTCGTGGTCCTCCCCTCCCTTTTGCCTCTTCCACTCTTTCCCTAAACCCTATTAGGGTTTCATCAATGAGAGGTCGAGGGTAGCCTATGGATGGCCATTTTGCATGGGGAAGAGATAGTTTTGCTGAACATAGTTGATCGAAGGCATCTTTTAGAGAGTTGTATGTTGGTGGAGTTTATTTGTACTATTATGTTAATGGCCTTTTGCTTTGTGTTTGAGGAGTTGTCCTGCCATGTTTCGAGATTCATGCCTTTGGCACTACTTGATGTATGGGTGGCGAGACAACAGTCCATTTTTCATGTTCTTATTGTTGCATGCGGTATGTGGATCTCAAATATGAGTGTTATGCGCTTATGGGTTTGTGCTCTAGCTTAGGAGAGGTCGCTTATTCCTTTCCATGGTGGTAAACTTTGTTACTTGATGTTTGCAATGGCAAGGTTTCTACTCGAGGTTCGATGGCTTCTACAAAGGCCAATATATTGTGCTATGCTTTTAACCTAGGTTGTGATTATGGTTTTGAGGTGAAGCACGAACAAAGTGGCGTGATTAGAGGTTCTTGATCGTGGGTTTCTTCATGGTTACGATCTTCTATATTGTTGTTAGTCGTTTATGGTGGCTCAAAGGTGTAAGGTTAATGACTCAACTCCTTCAACCCTTTGTGAACGACTGTTGGCATCTAAGGTTCACGATTGCTACTTCCTCTAGAGGGTCTTTTGTTTTTCATTTATTGTAATCCTAAGAGTGTGTCCTCATTGCACATTCCATCAACATTGTATGGGAGATAGGTTTAATTCTCCAATAAGTTCATTTTTTTTCTAATATTTAATGCATTCAAATATTGACCAATATTTAATACATTAGAATATTATAACTTTAACCAATATTTAATTGATATATACTTATAAAAACTATATACATAAACTACATTATTTTATTATTATTTTTTAATAAAAATAAAAATAATAATAAAAGTGACATTTCAAGTTTGACCTTGATGGTTGAACGAGAATGACTCACTTCACAAAACGAAACATGAGAGATGGTGTCACAATGGTCAGTTATGCCTTTAAAGACTTTAAAATGTCAAAATCAAGACCCTCACTAATTTCGTATTAGAAAAACAATGTATCTTAAGTTAGTTATGTTCTTTAATATACATTGCCATACTTTACATGGGAAACATTAAGTCAAAATTACTTCAACATTTATTCTGTCAAAATCACTTGTACCTTTTATATATAATATGTAATCTTAAATCGGTTAGTTAAATATTAGTAAGTATTATGCCAACATAAGTTAGTTATTCTATATATATATACACACTTAAAATGTTATAATTAAGCTAAGTTATTATGTCCTTGTGAGATATACGCCAACTTAATATTTTCATTTTAAAGTTAAATATTGTGGGAATTTGATTTTATTTCACTTGCCCATCATGTCGGCACATCTAATTTATGTAAAGTGAAAGTGTTTAGTCATCTAAATATTTTTATAATAATATGTCTAAAAAAAATGATAATCCATTAATTTTAAATTTTAAAACCCATAAAATAAATAAAAATAAATTATAAATTCCAATCATATCATAAAATAAGAATTTCGAGAGAACTAAACCTCTCACTTAAACTAAAATATAAACCATTGTATATTCATCCAATTCATTTTATGAAAATGTAAATAAACCATAGTATATTTATCAAATTAATTTTATGAAAATGTGAATCTTAATTAAATTTTTTTATTAAAAAACAAATTAAATTTGAATAATGCCTCAAAGTTTTAATCAAATCATGAAAAGGAATGTTCACCTTTGAATATAAAGTTATATTTGATTTTTCACATTTACCAATTCAAAATAATAAAAACCTTACATTGATTTATTTGTTGTAATTTTGAAATTTTCAAAACTTTGTGAGTTATCTTTTCTTTTCTTTTATTCTTTTATTCTTTAATATGGTAAAAGCAATCACAATTCTCTTGTCAAATTAGCACTGAAGACATCCATAATTGTTAGTTGACTCATCACCATTGTTTAAGGAAAACCATGTCACCTTAAAAAATTTGTTGTTGGTCTGTAAGGGGGTAGACTTTCACTCATACCAAACGCCTATGGGTCTTGGGTGATTGTTAACTTGTTTACTTATATATAAGGAAAACGAGCTAATAACCAATCATAAATAGTTTTAGGTCTTACTTCGGGACTTTTAGGTCTTCCTCAAGGACCAACTTTATTAGGTGTCCTATGAGTGTGTATGCATGTGAGTTAAATTAATATTACAATATAATTGTATATAAGTATTTTAGATATCGTTTTAATAGTAAAATCCAAACCTATCTCACGATTATAAAATGTTTGTCTTTTATTTTATTTTTAACTTTAATTATGTTGATAGGTGTTTCCCTATTGATATTGGTTGCTAGACATTGTTCAAATATTCATCGTTCCTTCTAATAAAAAATTGTCACGCACATTCATCTGACCACTAATCCTACAAACCATGTCTATAGAAATCCATCATGTGTTCGGTGTGTTGTTGAAAGTTTCATGGCTCGCAAATCTTTGCTCTACACTGCATCAGTTGAACACTTTGTCGCCACTCCTCCATCGTCCTAGGGATGTGTGTTGGCACTTTATTGGAAGATGTAGAGGTTTCTTAAATGGGGGATGAAACAACATATACGTAAGGATCGAAGAGTTTTGTATGATTATGTGGGAGAGATCTATGTTGTGAAGAGGCAAGAGATGCAAGCACAAAACAATTCTGCAGACAATCAGTCGTTCCAACCTCTGAATGTTTTGCCTCTACTTCTCAAGGAGGGTATTGAGATGAACAATGGGGAGTATTAGAGGAGGACTTGGGAGTCACCTGCATAAGCATCATAATGGCAGGAAGTGATACAACAACCACCGCACTCACTTGGTTCTTCTAGAACCTACAACAACATTTGCATATTGAACATAATTTTTTATGGAACTAAAAAGGCATCATAAACTAGAGATTGCAAACAATAAAAGATGAAAATGACCCAACAAATTTAATTTGGATGAATTAAAAGAGATGAACTATTTGCAAGAGGCCTTGTCATAATCTATGTCATTGTACTTATCAGTTTCAACATAAATTTTAGAGGTTGTGGATAATGATGTCTTGTTGGATGGAATAAGAGTAAAGGAAGGGTCGACGATGTTGTGTCTCTTTTACTCCATGGCTCAAATGGAAAGCATCTAGGGTAAGGACTACTGTGAATTCAAACTATAGGAATGGCTTGAAAATAGGAAATTTAAGACTGAGTCAGAGTTGGTATACCTAGCCTTCAATGAAAATCCACGTCAATGCCTAGGAATGGAGCTTTCCAATGTGCAAATGAAGTGGGTTACATCCTCCATTATTGTTTCAAAGTTGTGGGTAAACATCGTGTCATTCTAAAGTTGAGAATGGTGTTAGTCATGAACCTCGACCTCAAGTTTAGAGTCTACACTTGCTACATTTCCAATTTATTTAAGGTATGTTTTTAGCACAAATCTTTCCCAATCAACATCATGTATTACATATTTCCTCTATACTTTTGGGTCCAAAATAAAAGAAGGTAACATCATGTATTACATATTTCCTCTATATTTTTAGGTCCAAAATAAAAGAAGGAATAGATAATTAAAAAAATTGTTCCATAAAAGTATAATAAAAGAAACATATTCACACAATTCACAGTTTGGGTCCAAAATTAAGAAGAGGTACTTTTGAATATGTTACTTACAATATTTTTTTTCGTAAAAATACAGTATGAAAAACATAAACAACCTACATGAATATATTGTTGAATGATGTAACATACAACTTATACTCTAGCAAATAAAAAGATAGATTCTTACTCTTTGGAGGTCGGGTTGTCAATATCATGGAAATATATTGACTTTTTAATGGCACGGTTTATGGCTAAAAATATTTTACATGCAGCAGAGTAATAAATGCCGCGGCAGCAGCACTGTGGGCCGTTGGATCTCAAACCGGTTGAGATCCAATGGCTCATAGTGCTGTCGCCACAACATTTATTACTCTACTGCATGTTGAATATTATTCGCCATGGTTTATTGCCTCTTTGCTCCTTGGAAAGAGGTCTAGCTTAAGTAAAATTATTGATAAGCATTAGGATATTATATTCTTTCACCCAACCTTATGAGGGTACCGCCATTTCGTACATTCTCAAAACTACACTTTTCTTAGAAGTTACATTTTTGCTTAGAGATTGGCCAATGGAAGAGTAAATTTCTGTGAAGTTAGGTTTGCTTAGAGATTGGAGAATGGGAGAGTAATTTTTTAACTTTTAATAATTATATTGTAAATGGAGAGTAATTTTTTAACATTTAATATTGATATTGTAAATGGAGAATAATTTTTTAACCTTTAATATTCATATTGTAAATATATGTAGGAAATATTTCAATTTTTTTTTTAAAATGAAAGGGAAAGATAAGTATGAATCTTATGGTGATTAAAAAGTAAGAAAAATTTATAGTAGGTTTAATATTGATATTGTAAATACATGCAGGAGATATTTCAATTTTTTTTTTTAAATGAAAGGGCAAGATAAGTATAAATCTTATGAAAATTTTATAGTAGGTTGATTAAAAAATAAGGAGAATTTATAATTATGTATATCATATGATTTTTAATATTTTTTTAAATTTATAGATATTTATATATTTAGTTGAAAATGCATTTGTATATTGAATGAATTTTAAGTATATTAAATTTATATTTGTAATAAATATATGTATATTTTATTTTATATGTATTTCAAAAATTAAAATTATATTTAAGTAAAAGTTCATGTATTGAATGATTAAGTATATAAGAAAATGTAAATTTGATGTGGTGTGATGTTTTAAAGTATTATGGAAATATATTGACCTATTATCAGCTTTTAGGTAAATAAAAAATTAAATTTATAAATGAGACTTGTTTAACAAAATATTAGCACCCACCTTGTAACAAAAGGTTTACAAAAAATTATTATAATATAATTTTATGGACTGTAGACTTTATAAAGTGAGTATGTCTTTTATAGTGTGTACTATTGTCTTTCCATACACCTTTTTTTTCTTAAAAGTCGCTTTAACATAATATTTAATAACATTTAAATTTGATCAATGACTTTAAACATATGATAATTAGATATCAAATCCTTTGTGGAAATATGACAATGGATTTTCTATTTAGTGAAATAACAATGTCCAATGAGATGCGACAAATTGTGGTCTTATTTCATTTTCTTTGTTTGCTTTTATAGAAACTACCATTTTCGGCAAATTGTGGTCTTATTTCATTTTTTTTGTTTGCTTTTATAGAAACTACCATTTTCAATAAGTATCACAGATTGCATGAGATGTCCAATCTGTCATTTTAATAAGTATTACCATGAGATCTTGTTTGCTATTACAAATTAAAATAGTAATCAACAACAATTTTATATTAATACAGTCATGGGGAGGATTCAAAGCCTATAAAGATATGGGATATTGCTTGCACTGTCAAACCTAAGTCAATACTTTAACAATGCCTTGTTTTCACTAACCCAACTCACTTCCCCTGGGTAGTAATTGATAATGTTCTAAAGGGTTTGCCAAATTTGGGGAAGAGTATTACTAGGGAGGATTACAAGTTGGACAAACACATTTTAGGAAGTTTTGGAAGAAAAAAAGGATATAACCAAGGCAAGTGTGAGGGATACAACCATACACCTCAACATTAATAGGTATATTCCAATGACATTAACTATGAGATGTACATATCACATTACCGAAGAGGGGATGAACCTTTGCCGCATGGGATTTGAAATAGGTTAGCTGAGGTCAAGTGCTTAATCACAGTAGTAACATATTCAACTCGAATAAAAGGGTATGTTATTAGAAACATGATTAGGAAATCCATTTCTAATTAGGCATCATTCCTATTTGTGTTACCATTCCTATTCCAACACTAGAATAGTACTTTACAAATCAATTTTATATGTAAAATATACACATAGGGATAGGATTTATGTTCATCATCTCTGAAACCCTCTAGCTCCAGTCTTTGTTTCTCATTATGTTTCTTGAAACATAAAGGGAATAATGTGAGGATCAGAGCGTTGTTTATGGCATGACGAGATGGTCATTTGGTCAAGCAATAGACTTGGTCAAATTGTTAACTACATGCCAATTTTTATTCTCACCCAATGTTTGTTTAAGGAAAATGCTAAATTTGAGGTGTTATTAGGAATATATCAATTATGATGGATGCAGTGTATTTGACTAAGAAGAATAAAACAACCCTTGTATTAAAAGCAAGAAATGAAAGACTTATCTGACCTGGAGAGCAAACTTGGTTGTAGAAACTTCCAAGATATCATAAAATTACAAAAGCAATTTAGACAGCTTAATCATGAAATATGTTGCTTACCCGATCTGTATAACCAAAAATTTCCCTTGTCCTAAGTTCCAAGCATACATGGAGTTGAAATGCCTTTGTTCATAAGGACTTTTTTATTATCTTACATATTTCCATGCTCCCGAATTCTTTATATTTAGTTGGTTCTTTCCAATATCATCCCAAAATTTGGATGTTGAGTGATCAATACCTAGATGTTTTATGTCTATGTAATGCCTTGCAAGCAAGAATCCTTCCAAGATGAAAGTGCCATGGGTTGAAGTGTAAGGAAACAAGTAATTGTAACCCATCTTTCATTGATTGCCATGACATTAGTTGTTTGTCTTGTAAATTATATTGAAAGGTCGATAGATCTTTATTTTTAAGTAAACTCTATTGCCTACTTAAGGGATTTGGAGTGTATTAATAGTTCGAGAACTTTAGGAAATTCTTAGTGGCAATAGTCAATTTAAGGTTGCCAACTTTCAAAGCTTATGACTTGGAACAAGCATGCTTACTTTTCCTTTTGTTATTGATCATGCTTGTATTGCATTGTTTGTTTTGTTATTTAGCCTTCAACTATGGGAATGTTTGCGGGGTAATATGGTGATTGTTGTAAACTGCATTTTGTCTCTTAAAGGTTATTATAATATAAAAATGGAGTAGAAAATTGATCCCTATGGAAATATGGGGTAGACATAGGAATCCTCAATGAAATTAAGTCTGTATTTTGAGGTGGTTCTCTTAGAAAATATCTCAACACTACCATAAAAATTAGAAGACATTGATCTGGATTTATGCAGGAACGCAACAGAATACACAAATAAGAAAGATGCAGCGGAAATAACACTTCATTTCATTAATCAAAGAACTGAAACTTGTTTACATATAGAATGGAAATAAACTAGCTAGAGTGCTGGTAGCTTATCTCTGAGAAGAGGTGTGGCGGCTACATGCCTCTGAACTCTGTGTTACAATGAGGCTCGAAGGCCTATATATTATTGAGAAACAATGGAAACCCTACACATCCAAAAACATAACCCTAGGTGAAACGCCAGAATGTGGGCCTTGTTGGGTAACTTGGTACATCAACTTCCCGGGGTCATAACTTTGGCATACTACCTCCGTTTGATGCACATGATACATCTTTAGAAATATCTATTCAAGGACTACAGCCATAAACAACAAATATCGAGTCCGAAACGAACTCATATTTTCCTTACCATTCGATGCCGAAAAAACGTCGTTTAGGGCTTCAAAACGGCTCCAGAAGTTTAGGATCCGAAAACTGCCAAAAATAGTAAATTGTGCTATAATTAAGGAAACTGGAAAACTGAAAGAAACAATGGTGGGGGTCCAAGTGGAATAGGCGGGTGGCCACCAATATTCTCCTGGATCAGACACCCAGGAAAAAGATAGTACTAAAATATCTATAAAAATTTACAGCTTTAAATCATTAGCTTCTAAATCAATCTCTAGAATTAAATGGTTGAAAATAATGATGTTACCTCCCAAACATTATAATTTGAAGACAAATGCTTGATTTAGACCAAACACATGATGTTGAAAGCTTTAAGTTGTTCAAGTAAAAGTAAGACCCTATCTATACATTAAACAATAAACAATTCTAAAGTGTTGAAATGCCTAGGCATACTTTTAAAAACATGTTTCCATGATTTAGTTAAAATACAATAGGTTGATACTAATTGTTCACTAAAGTTTTCTTAATTCATTCCTTTGATTTCGAATGAGATAATCATGTCAGTAATGTGTGTGTGTGTGTGTGCGTACGCACGTGCGCATAACACACCATTTAACTCTAGTAGGTGTTATAATTTTGTGAGCAACACCAGGACAAACTTCCTTTAGTAAGTAGTTTGAGGTGTTGCTTACAAGCCCACGACCTTTGTAACTTCCAACTTATCTACTTTCAATGTTGTAGTTGATAGTTGATGCATTGTCATCTAAAATAAGGTTCTTGTTATACCAAAATCCTGTCACCACCATGTGATAAGACCTTTGACTTACATGTTTGCCCTTAATCCCAGCACTTGGAGAGAAAACCCATGTTGTTTGTCAATATTTCATGAAAATACTCAGCACCGCGCTTTCCCTGTTAACAATGAGTGGTACCTTGCTCGCACCGCCTATATCTTGTTTACCATAAGCGGTGCCACTGCTTATAGCCTTTGGTCCATAAGCATTTTTAACCTGAACCGCTTTGTCACAAGAGGCAAAAGGTGGTACCCTAGGTAAAATGGGAAAAAAGAGAGGTTTCTCGAAGCTTCTAGATCATGAGCCTCATGTCCTCTCTTATCCCTAACGTTGTGGGTCAGTTGAGCTCGAGATCCCCCATCATAGGATCTTGGAGGCCACCTCATCCACAAATATCTCAACTATTCCTATCCATTGAGCCTTATAAATACAAGCTCATGTCCATGGTTGAGGGGGGAACCATAGAGGTATTGTTATGTTGTTGGATTGACCACTTGGCCCAAGCCATTTGAGAGCATAGAGAGTAAAGTTGGAGCTTATGGGGATGAAGTGTTGGTTTCATGGAGATGCATGTCAACACTAAGGCTTAATTGGTTGTAAACTTCTCCATTCATTTTAATGCAAAGCTGATTTCCGTCCCACATTACCGTTGTTTTGATTTTCACATGTAAATGTTGTTAGATTCCTTAGTCACTAACATGGATCAGTGGATTATGTTCTGGTAGCTTTGATGTGTTTGCATGTTTAATTTGATTGCAGGTACACAGGTTTACTGTCGAAGCGGCATTCCAGGTATCTACGACATCCAGGGAGGGTCTTCATCCTTTGTTGGTCATTTGTTATGGATCTGAACCATTCAGACCATAGGAATAGCTTCTATCCGCAGAAGGTGAAATATTCCTGCTTACAAATTTGGCAACTCCGCTGGGGAATGAATATACATATCAGTTGATGTGATCTTCCTTAGTTCTTCAACTCTTGTCCGAATCCAGGCTCCTTCTCCAACTCTCTTCAGTCAAATTTGATATCTGACTCAGTGGATTTTGGTTTGAAACTTCTATATCTGTCTAGATCTGAATTATTTCGACCTTTTATGCTCTTTTTTATCCTCAATCTATTAGTCTTTACCTTGATTTGGTCTTTTTCTGACTTGATCTGTCGTTCTCCTTGATGTTTTGGATTTACATAGGGAACCGTGCTTATGCAGTTGGCGAGAAGTTGTGTCACCGCCTGAACCTATTTAGCAACATGCGGTGCCACCTCCTGAGTCCTGTTGGAGAGAAGCGGTGCTGGTCCAGAACCGCTCTGTCAAGACCTGTGCAGCGCGGTGCCAGGTAGGCATCATTCCAAGACCTCTTTTTCTCATTTTTTGCAAAAAAATTGAGTTGAGTTGCTTTCAACCCTGCACTGTCAGGCTTGTGTGTTAGAATCTGATGCTTGTGGTTTGAAATTTTATGGTTTAAAGATTGGTTTGATTGGAAAATTCAAAAGCTAGTTTAGGCTTATTGATTGTTCATTCACTTTTGTGCTTGTTGGTTGTGTTTATGAAAGGACTTCTTGTTTTTTGAAAAGCTTAGGGTGTTAGTAAGATCTCTTTTCATCTCTGTTATATAGACTGAAAGAAAGACATTTGATTAGCGTCTAAGTTTCATTTCTTGTTTGCATAGAGAACTTCTTTTTCTTCCTTTAAAAAAGAATTTTTTTGACTAAGATTACGTTATCATCATTGAGCATTGGACGTCAGATCTCTAATTGGATTTACAAGCTTTCAGGCTCTTTATGTTCTTTTGTCTCTTATGCATTTAGTACTATCTCATCAAAATAAAAATATGGTAGTTTTAAGTTAGATTTGCCCATGTTTTAAGAAAAATTGAAAATAGAGTGCATATGCATGTAGTGTGCTTCTTGTTTTTCTTTTAGGAAAATAGATTCTTCCCCTTCTTATTGCTTTCAGAAAAGAGAAATCAGTTTGGAGAGTGTTGCTTGTCTTTGATTTTGTGTTCAAGATTGTTGTTTGGAAATATTTTTGGTTTTGGAACAAAATAAAATACTCTCTTTCCCTCCCGTAGGTAGGCATACTGAACGGTAAAGTGAAATATTTGCATACGCATATTGCATGGTTTTACTTTTTCTGTCAAAACACCATGCATTCACCTAACCGTCCACTTTAAAATTAACGGTAGTTATAGGTTAAAATTTACATAGCAATTGGAGTGATAGGTTAGAGACATGTTCGAGCGTCGTTAAACGTAGGAGCTGTCGTTATTTGTCCGCATTACATCTCGGGACTCGCGTGGTTCTTCCATGTACCGTCGGTATATCGAATGGCCTTTCACGTACCCTTGAGGTATATAGAAAGATACTTCACGTACTCGATTGTATATCGGAAGGCCCCTTGTGTACGGTTATGCATTAGACAACACTACTACCGATTCGAGCTCCCACGTACCTTGAGTATATTGGGAGACCCCACTAGGATACCTTATCCATTTGAGAAAATCCATTTGGCCGTCTTGCTTGGAGCCATACACCGAAAACAACATTCGGGGAGATTACTACGCACGTACCCTAGAGGTATATCGCAAGTGGCACCTTCTTGACAATCCTGGTGAGAGACCTGATTATCTGAACTCCTCATATCATTTTAAGTGTGCTTGTTTGACCTATAGCCTGTGTAGGGAAATTTTTTGGCGTGTTTTCTAGTTTTTCAGACCCTCGGTTAGATAGGAACTGTACAAACTGGTTGAACTAAGACAGTCCAAAAGAGTACGGGGCTTCCCACTCAATTTTATTCATAGTTCAGGAGAAAATCCAATGGAAGCTATCGACCAAGGAGCTGCTACCACCTCCCAAGTGGGAGATAATGTGATTGCAGAAAGTGGAGGACCATATTCTTCACACTCGCCTCCCTTGGTCCAACAACCTTCTCGGGGAAATACCTCGTTCCATTCTCCCATAGAAGGTCATGTTGATGATACTACCCGTCCGGATTATGGTCCCAATGCTCCATTTTGGGATACCTCTATAGGACAAGCCATTGCCTCTTTTGGCACCCTTTTAAACTCTTTTGAAGATGAAGAAGAATGTCGGCAATACCACGCATCCATTCTCTGTGCACAGGAGATTGACAGGAAAATAGATGACATATTGGGCACACCACCATCACGTTCCACAACTGTTCCTGTGGGATACCATTCACTTGTCGATTCTATGAGACCCATTGAACCGATTATATATCGCATAGTAACACCACACAACCCAGGTCAAAATACCAACCCCACCACCTCCCATGTTATGTATGTTCCCAATCTTCCCAGGTCTTATGCACCTGGGACCCAACCTTCAATTCTCGTGTCATCGTTACCTTCTAGTGCCGGGGGGCAACCCCCAGCTCGACCTACGTTATCTAGCAATGGAATTGTACCTAGTCAAGGATAGACCTCTAATATATAACCATCTACAGTTTATGTCCCTCCCACCCATACTAATGTGGTTAATCACCCATCTAGTTTAGGTCAACCCTTGGGGGCACAACCTGCAACCATTCAATCTTCTGGAGGTTATGGTTATCAAATACCTGTAGGGAACATTAATTATCCACACAATCCAACATGAATGCCTTATGCAAGAATTCCATACCCTAGTAATACTTTTATGCCATGGGGGAAGCCTAACTAGTCCTACATGCCAGCTATGGAGGGGATACCTATACATACTACAGGAGGTGCCGGAAGACCGCCTTATGGAGGTCCTCCCCCTGGAGGGCCTGGTGGCTTCCCTCCTCATGGTCCTAGTGGTCCTAGAGGGCCTGGTGTTTTTCCTCCTTTTGTTCCTAATGGTCCTGGGGGGCGTGGTGGCTTTCCTCCTAATGGCCCTGGAGGGTCCGGTGGCCCTCCTCCTAGTGGTTCCGGAGGCGCTGGAGGTTTACCTCCCAGTAGCCCTGGAGGGTCTGGTGGTCCGCCTCCTGGTGGTCTCAGTGGTCCTGGTGGTCCTCCTCTCGGAGGCCCTAGTGGTCCTACCGGTACTGATCCCAGAAATCAACCCCCTACGAACGGATTTTCCGTTAGTTCTTCCTCACAACATCCTGTCTATCAGTCCACTTACGGTCCTACTGGTAATTATATGCCATATCAATATTACCAGTATGTGTAACCTAACCATCAGTTACCTTTCCTAACAACTTTGGATTTACCTGACTTATCCAAGTTGATTAATGACCCCATTCGACACAATCCCTCGTGGCCTCCCATTCCAGTAAAGTTACCATCGGACATCTCGAAGTTCGACGGAAAGCAGGGAGACGATCCGAAAAACCATGTCATGACATTCCATTTGTGGTGTTCTTCAAACTACCTTATGGATGGTTCAGTTCGATTACGACTCTTTCAACGAACTTTGACCGATACAACCGCGAAGTGGTACATTGAACTCCCACAACATTCGTTTGTGGATTTTGGCTCGTTGGCAACCGTGTTTCTTACACACTTTGAGCTCCCTATCCATTATGAAACGGGTATTGATCTCTTAACCTATCTGCGACAAAACATCTCCACCCACATATCCGATCATATCCATGAATGGAGAAGGCAGAGAAGGCTTATTAAGGCCCCTATTCTTGATCAGTTATTAGTTGATTAGTTTACCAAATCTTTGTTGCCTCCAATTGCCCGAGATGTGGCTATGGGCGGTGCCATTACTGAAGAGCAGGATATTATTCGAGCCCAGTATCTAGACTTGGTCTATTCCCAGTCTGGAACTCTTTATGAATCGATTCCTCAAGCTCCTCGCCCAAGCACTGATCCTGCCAAGAGACTAGCAAAAGTACCTGTTGATGGGATTGTTGGTTCAATCCAGTCCCCGTCAGCAGCAAAACCTGCCAAGCAACCCCAAGCTGCCACCCCCACTCCTTCGACTCCTAAGGTTTCCGCCGAGGTCAATTCTATTCAAAGTACTCAAACCTTGGGCAATAATAAAAAGAAGGGTAAAAATAAAAATAAAAAACTCGGAAACCAATAGGAGACTCCAAGACCAGCCAACAGTGACAACGATAAAGGGAAAAGGAAGGAAAAATATCCATGTCTGCTATGTGGAGGTGACCATTTCTCAAAAGAGTGTCCCCGTCGGGACGGAATCTCCCAATTTCTGAAGTCAAATCCTGCACCCGCAGTACTCACGGATCCTTTTCCCTCTCAACAACAATTGATAGACCACATGTCTAATCAGGGTAACTCTAGTTCGTTAGAGGAAATTCATATGATGTCTTCGGATACCATTGATCTGCAAACTCGAAGCCATAATTATGACAAACCCACAGACAAGAAAGAAGATCATTATTCTTTAGGAAAAGCTCCCTCTACTAGTTCTCCTGAATCCTCGTCTACTGTCCCCCTATCCATCGAGAAGCCTACTCTCGATATGATTTTGCGTCCGCCCAAGAGTACTCTTCGAAAGGCTATATTTAACCCTAATGCCCGAGTTGCTCAATTTTATAATGTAGTTGAAGATCTCGCTCAGGCACTTTGTGCAATGTCTACCTTAGAAGTACTCCAAAGTTGTCCTACACAGTGCAAAAACTTGTTAACAACATTAGGAGCTTTAGACCTGGATAATACTAATTTGATTCACTTCAATGTTGAGAACTATAAGTCTAGGTTACCTCATAAACTTGATTTTTAGATCATTATGAAAATAGTTGGAAAGAAAGTTTTTGGAACGGTACTAGATGAAGGAGCTTCGACCTCGGTTTTGTCTCTGTCTTGTTGGAAATCTCTCAGCTCTCCCGAGCTTGTAACATCACGTACGACTCTCAAGGCCTTTGACGGATGGGGTTTCCAGCCCCATGGTCTCATATCAGCCCTAGCGGTCGAGCTTGGGGACAAAAGCGTTTCCATTCAAATAGAAGTGGTAGATGCCCCATTAGATTACAACCTCCTTCTAGGAAGAAATTGGTTCTATGCCATGACTGCTGTTGCTTCAACAATATTCCGTGCAGTCGAATTTTCGCATCTAGGGAGAATTGTTACCACTGACCAGCTTGATTTATGCACGCCGAATGTTACTACCTCCATGGCTAATAACATCCCCATGTTAGGCAAGTCCCCTCCTCCTTACCAGTCGATTGGGGTAGGCATGTTGAAGGATTCATCCCTTATGGGGATTTTTCCATCCACTCCTCCTAACACAGATACCGCGACAGTCCACACGATCGCCTCATTTGATTGTGAGCCTAAGGGTAAACAAGTTGTTGAGTACACCTCGTTGAGTTCACACAAAGCAATGTATGACACCATTCAAACCTTTTTCGACGATCACACTGATGACCTTCATTTAGTGGCTTCAGATCCTTACCATTTACCGTACTAGTTAGAACCTTCTCTTCCTGTTCTAGATTATCTCTCAGAGACTTTTCCTTTCGACGAGTCCATTATGGAGATCATGAATACAGATGAGTCCATTTGGGAGGATCACCATCATAGATCCATGTTCCTCCCCAACACCAGTCTGGTTAACCATGATTATACATCCTTGTTTCCTACTGATATTGTCAACGTACCCCAAAGTCCCATATTATTGCAAGACACAGATTCTGAAGGAAACCTTTGCAACATTACTCAGATGAATCTGATTGACATATCAGCCAAGCCTGATACCATCGAGCATGTTCATGTTGGGTAGAACTGCTCAACAGATGAATCTGAAGCATACAAGGCACGTTTCAAAGAATTCTGTGATATTTTTTCCTGGTCCTATGAAGAGATGACAGGGATTGACCCATCCATTGTGGTCCATAAGATTAAAACCTATCCCATGGCCAAACCTATCAGGAAAAAACTAAGGCAAGTCCATCCTTGGAAGGCTACAGCTATTAAAGCTGAAATTGAGAAACTTCTCAAAGCTGGGTTTATTTATCCTGTACCCCTGACGAAATGGGTATAGAACGTTGTCCCTGTCAATAAAAAGCAAGGCACTATTAGAGTCTGTATCGACTTTAGGGATTTGAATAAAGCTTGTCGCAAGGACAAATTTCCTACTCCACACATCGATCAGATTATCGACAACTGTGTTGGAAGTGTCATCTTCCCATTTATGGATGGCTTCTCTGGCTATAATCAGATTGAGATATTACCCATCGATTAGCACAAGACAACATTCATTTGCCCATGGGGAACCTTTGCATATAAGAAGTTACCTTTTGGCTTGAAAAATGCTGGAGGCACGTTCCAATGTGCGATGTCCTATGCGTTTCACGATATTAAACATATTGTTGAACCATACATTGACTACCTCCCTGCTCATTCACAGCGACGGGAGGACCACCCTAGTCATCTTAGAGAGATATTCTTGAGATGCCGTCATTATAATATACGGCTAAATCTGCATAAATGTGTTTTTTGCATTGAAATGGGACGTTTTCTAGGTTTTGTGGTCTCCAAAGATGGCATCCGAATTGATCCTTTGAAAATTGCCGCCATTTTATCTCTACCATCCCCAACTAATCTTCTTGAACTCTAGAGTTTGCAAGGGAAGGCAAACTTTCTCCGCCGTTTCGTGTGCAATTTCGCAGAGAAAACGCATGGTTATATGTGTCTCCTCAAGAAGAACACCCCGTTATTCTGGGATGACCAAGCCCAATGTGCCTTTGATAATCTTAAACAAGCTCTGACTCATTCACCCGTGATACACCCCCCAGATTATTCAAAGGACTTTCTCCTCTATATTTCCGCCTCCGCTACTACCATCGCTATGGTTTTGGTGCAGGAAAATACCAACGGTCAGGAGCACGTGATTTACTACGCTAGTAAGAATCTTATAGATTCCGAAACTTGCTATTCATGTGTGGAAAAGTTAGCATTGGCCATGGTCATTACTGTACAAAAATTTCGTCACTACATTTTGCTCTGCACAACCACCGTATTGGCAGACCAGAACCCTATGTATTACATCCTGACTCGTCAGGTGCTCGGGAGCAATTATTCCCGATGGATAGTCATACTTCAGGAGTTTGATCTGGAATTTGCCAAAGCCACATCAAAGAAATCCTTGGTCTTTGCCGAGCTCATGTGTGATCTTCCCCATGCTTTGACGGAATCTGAGCCCAGTGATTCATTTCTGGATGGATTCCTGTTCCTAATTAGCACTACCGATCCATGGTATGGAGATTTGCTTGTTTATCTCCAAACACAATGATTTCAGCCGCACTTATCCCATGACGATCGCCACCGTATCCATCACCACGCAAAATACTACCTCATCCTAAATGATACCTTGTATAGACGTGGGATTGATTCTATTCTCCGGCGATGCCTCACCCATGAGGAGGCTGAACATGTGTTGAATGATTGCCACTCTGGAGCATGTGGCGGTCATTTATCTGGGATGGCTACAGCCCAGAAAATCCTCCGCGTTGGCTATTTCTGGCCTTCCGTCTTCAAAGGCTGTCATGAGGCTGTTAAGAAATTCCCACCTTGTCAACACTTTTATCCCAAAAAGTGCACTCATCCTTCTTCGCTACACCCCGTCATTGCTGTTGGCCCATTTTCCAAATGGGGGATTGACTTTATGCATTGTAATCCTACCTCAGTCGGGGGGCATGGTTACATCATCGTAGCCATTGACTATTTCACAAAATGGGCTGAGGCCATGCCTACATATGCAGAAGATGGTAATACTACCGCTCTCTTCCTGTTCAATCATATTATAGCTAGATTTGGAGTCCCGCAGTCCATCGTTACTGATCACGGATCACATTTCTGTAATCAATTGATGGAGGAACTAAGTGTCGAGCTAGGTTTTTGCCATGGAAACTCTACGCCATATTATCCACAAGCTAATGGTCAGGTAGAGGCCATTAACAAAGTTTTTAAAACTATGCTTCGTCGGATGGTTGGAGATCATAAATACAACTGGCACCACGTTCTTTTCTCCGCTCTTTGGGCTTATCAGACTTCGGTGAAAACAACCACTGGTTTCACGCCATTCCAGCTTGTCTATGGACTCGAAGCTGTCTTACCAATTCAATGTCAGATTCCATCTTTACAACTTGCTGTCGAACTTCTCCCAGACACTTCCGCAGAGGAAGAAATATTTTTGTACTTGAATAGCCTTGATGAGACTCGGAGAGATGTTGCCTTGGATAACGAGGCACATAAGAAACACGTCAAGGCGCAGTATGATAAATCTGTCCAACCTCTTGCCTTTAACGAGGGTGACCTAGTTTTGACTTACGACCAGAGATATGACAAACTAGGAAAGGGTAAGTTTGAATCCATGTGGTACGAACCTTTTGTTATTTCTAAGGTTTTAGAGAAAGGAGTCTACGAGCTCGTTGACTACGATGGAATCCCTTTGGGGCAACCTCACAATGGGTTGTACCTGAAAAGGTACTATGCCTAGATCTTTCTTGGATAGTATCTTGTATATATGTATATTGCTTGGCTTTCAGTGTGCTTTTAGTATTTTCAAGATGGTTTTGAGTTTAGTGTCCGCATCTATTTATACCATGTTTTGGTCATGTGGATGGCTTTCTACGGCTTCACTGATGGTGCTTGCCACCACACCTTGAATCTTGCCTCAGCTGCTTGGGTCCTCTATTCCCCAGCTGAAGATTTGGTCAGTTCAGGAGCAGTTTGTATAGGTCCCACTACTAATAACATCCCTGAGTATCAAGTAGTCATCGGTCTTCTGACTAAAGCTGCCTCCCAAGATGTTCGCAATCTGGTAGTCTTAATGGACTCACAACTTGTGGTTTATCATCTGAACCATGTCTACACCATTAGAAACCTTGTGCTTCTCTGTCTCTTCCGGAGGGTATGTTTGCTACAAAGATAATTTGAAACCATCACTTATAGGCATATCCCTAGGGAACATAATGTAGTTGCCGACTCGTTAGATAATTACATCCTAGATTGGCATATTGCCCATTCATGACATTGAAATCAAACATGGTCTATTGTAAATAAACATTTAAAGATACATAAAACTCATGTAAAATACATTCACCATTTGAGACATATAAACACCAAGTAAAAGTCTGTATATATATATATATATATATATATGTGAACAAGTTTACAAAAAATAGGTCCCGAGACCTCATCTGAAGCACGCAGGCTTTCAGGCAAAAATCACCATACAAAATCCTGAAGTTGTCAGCTTTCAGTAGATATCTCATACACACAATGACTAGTGATGCTCGTGGTATCACATCACCGCCCGGGCTACTCTACGTAGCAGCCTACTGAATCGACCCAGTACTCCCGCTGTAGGTCTCTGATACCTCAGAGGGAGGTCATCAATGGAAGCATCTGGGATATCCAAGGTCAACCTCTCTAGGTTTTCCTCTAACTCTTCGGTGATATCATCACCCTGCGGTACAAAGCGGGCCCCAGCTCACCTATCCAATGGAGAAGCTCCCCCAAGTCGGGCTGCTCCAACATCTACATGAGAATATCTAGGTCTCGTTACTTAACATAAAAAGTATAAAACATCAAAAAGCATAAAAACATTTCATCCATTTTAGGGTTTTTGCTTCTTACCGATGTCACCCCATTGTCCGCCAAGTGGGAGCGGTAGGTCAGGATCTCCGCTGAAGTCTGTGCCTGTGTAAGCATAGTCCTCCACCATGAAGATCTAATCTTAGATCCATCTGAAGAACAGGTCACCAAAATTCACCTTTCCCATGCCCGCTCCCGTACGAGCCATAATCTGGACCCACCTCAGCATATGGGGGTCCCGCGCTCTCATCTCTGTGAAGACCACCTGAGGTCTCATCTATGGTACCCGCTCGAAGAAGAAGCAGGCTAAAATGGAACCAAAGCCAAACTGCTTTAGTTCTCCCTGCCGACAGTAAGTTAGCTGATCTTTGAATATCGGAAGCATGGATTCCCCCCAGTTGAACACCGTAGGTGCCATGGCCTCTATCGCATATAACATGTGTGCCCTAGAATCCTGGTGCACACCTTGACTCCCGGCCACCCTCTGCATAGTAAATAGGACAGTCCATAGAGGCTCATCCGTCACTACTCTGATGGGGATTTTCTTCATCGATGTCCTCGTCCTTGGGGCACAGTGATGGTCTATCAACTCTCGCATGGTAATATCCCCTCCCTGGGAACCTGTCAGTGAGATGGGGGCACCCCGTCTTGAGAAACCAGTCAAGAAGTAAATGTCCTCTACCTCCATTGTTAGAATATGGGCCCCAACCTCAAAGTACTGCTGCTTCGGATTCCACATCTGAAGTATGTAATCCAACAACTGCTCATGTGATACCATGATAGGGGTCCAGAAGAATTTTCGGAGCCCACAGTCTTGTAATGCGGCTATACAATCCGCATTTCTTTCCGCAAAAGCGTCGTCATTGTCATGTTGTCTTTCTTTCCATATCACCATGATTGAGCAACAAAAACCTTCCAAAAACAATCATAGCACACATTAGAATCATCTCGAATCATTTAAATTCAAAAGAATGATGTATTTTTGCTTGTGCTATCATTTTGAAATCTCCACGGCCGACACCGCCTGTGCACAGTTGGAGACAGGCGGTGGCATCACCTGTCAGCCTTGTTCTAGGCGCAGTTCTAGTGAGGTATCGCGTATCCCGCAAGGGGTATGCGCGGTGCCCGTTTCCATGGTTTTAGGGCTTGCCATACAAGCCCAAAACCCCATCAAAACTCAAAATGAAGACTATGAAAAGAAAGAGTAGGGTTTTAGCTATTACCTGGAACTGACGGCGCTCAAATATGACGGTGGGAACTCCCAGTATCAGCAGCTGAAGATCTGGCTAGGAAAGTGCTCCAAATGCTCTCCACTATGGGTAAATAGTAAAATGATTTGATTTTTTACTATTTACATGACTTATATAGGCATTTTTGGGTTTGATATACTATAGTTTTGATTTAAAATCGCCTTTTTCTCGAAATTTATCTATTGTAATCCCTTAATGTCAGTCATGAGTGCATTTAACACTTGTTTTTTGAGTTGATTGTAGGATAGAAGAACCATAGCAAAAAGCTTTGGGAGTTTGTTTATGACTTTTTCGCACTTCCATAAAATGGAAAAAGTCGATGAGCGTTTGTTATGACACTTTGATCACGCTCCTTAAACCCAGTATCAAAGGTCCAAGTCCGTTTCTGATTCTTTCCAGGCTCGTAAAAATTGACATTGTGTAAAGAAACCTCATGGAGTCCTCTTTAAACTATTTCTAGGCTCCCTAAATACGAAAAGATTGTCGAGCGATATTGTCTTCTTGACACTCGTTAAAGCATTTGAAGAGTTGTCTCTCCGACGGTAGGTTATCTCTTTTTCGATTCGGATAGACTATTTACGAAAAAGGAACACTCCAGCCAATCATGACTGGAAGAGTTCTCTAAGGTACAATTTTACAATTTTTTGGGCCTTAGGGACTAAATCATATGAAAAAGGACCCCTTTGGAGTCTTCTTCCGTAATCGTTCAGACTCTCTAAACATGAACGATACCGAGTTTTCTTTCATTGGACTTGTTAAATTAAACATTGAGAGACCCGTTTTGGGAATGAACCCCTCCTCTCTCAGGTTCGTAAAACATATGAGTTTGGACTTGTCTTCGGACAAGCTATACTGAGTGTTTGTTACCCTCTTTGAACTCGTAAAACCAAAAAGAGGCACTCATCGATCATGATGGGGAAAATGGGAAGGGAATCATTTTGCAAATAAATGGCAGTAGTTTGTCGTTACCTTTGAACATGACACTTGTCTGCATATCATGTCAGTCAATTGGGTATTCAGCTGATCTCCATGATGATCCACTTTCATGAGTCATGCCACTCCTTTGAGTCTTTCAAAAGAATGCATTGTCCACTATTGCATTGTGTGTTTGTCCTGTCTAGTCATGCTGCCAAGTCTTTTTGTCGTGCCGCTCGATGTTCAAAGGGAATTTGAAGAAGTTTTACCTCTGTAGTCAAAACAGTCTCTGTGTCAGTACTTTTGAGTCAGTCCTATGGTTACTACATTCACATCATTCTAGAACTATGTTCCAAGTTTCGTGTCGTCGATGTGGGACTCATCATGGCCCTCCTTCGACGAGACTATCCCCGTCGACATAAACTCATCATCCGGGAAATAGTCTTAGAAACAAAAACTTAGTACCTTGAGATCTGTATGCCTTAATGACAGATTCTCTCGCTCTCGACATAGGTTCACATCATTGACCTTTGATTGATAGAATCGACTGAGTGTTTGACATCAGGACATCTATTCACACTCAGTAGATTGTACTAGGATACCTTGGGAATCATTGACATCAATGGTGATCTCCCTCGCACTTGTTAATGGTTCACATCATTGGCCGGTAATCAAGTGGTTTCTACCATGTTCGACTTCAGATCATTGTAATTACATGGATAGAATCGTACTTTGTGGAAGATGAGACGAAGACCCTGGGTATTTGTTTAAAGCGCTCATTGCTTTTCCCCAGGTTGCGTTCGAGTTTTTGTATATCTAGCATGGATCCACATTTGTATGGTCGTGGCTATGCTTGAATTTGCGTCTGTATGACATAGATCTACGTTGTATGTCTGGTAGCTATGTCCAAGTTTGAGTCCTCTATCACATGGATCTACGCTGTATTCTAGTAGCCATGCTTGTTTATTCCTCCCATGGATCTGCCTTGTATTGGTATGCAGCCATGAGTTGGTTGCTTATGTCTCTAAGTCAAAAATATTGATGTACTACAGATGCCTACTTGACAATATGCTCTGATCGAGCCGACATTTTCACCTCGTAGCGACAACTTGTTCTCTCAAAGCTCTCGTTTATCGTATCCCTCTAAGACTCATGCTTTGGGGGGCATCCTGTTATACCAAAATCCTGTCACCACCATAAGATAAGACCTTTGACTTACATATTTGCCCTTAATCCCAGCACTTGGAGAGAAAACCCATGTTGTTTGTCAATCTTTCATGAAAATACTCAGCATCGTGCTTTCCTTGTTAACACTGAGCGGTACCTTGCTCGCACCGCCTGTATCTTGTTTACCATAAGCGGTGCCACCGCTTATAGCCTTTGGTCCATAATATTTTTTAACCTGAACCGCTCTGTCATAAGAGGCAAAAGGCGGTACCCTGGGTAAAATGGGAAAAAAGAGAGGTTTCTCGAGGCTTCTAGATCATGAGCCTCGTGTCCTCTCTTATCCCTAACATTGTGGGTCAGTTGAGCTCGAGATACCCCATCATAGGATCTTGGAGGACACCTCATCCACAAATCTCTCAATCATTCCTATCCATTGAGCCTTATAAATACAAGCTCATGTCCATGGTTGAGGGGGGAACCATAGAGGTATTGTTATGCTGTTGGATTGACCACTTGTCCCAAGCCATTTGAGAGCATAGAGAGTAAAGTTGGAGCTTATGGGGATGAAGTGTTGGTTTCATGGAGATGCATGTCAACACTAAGGCTTAATTGGTTGTAA
>LPNX010404947.1:260244-290541 GCA_001517045.1 Pseudotsuga menziesii
CTGGTAGCTTTGATGTGTTTGTGTGTTTAATCTGATTGCAGGTACACGGGTTTACTATCGAAGCGACATTCCAGGTATCTACGACATCCAGGGAGGGTGTTCATCCTTTGTCAGTCATTTGTTCTGGATCTGAACCATTCAGACCAGAGGAACAACTTCTGTCCGCAGAAGGTGAAATATTCCTGCTTACAGTTCTATTTTATTGAATTTTATGTTTTGTTGTTGGTATAATTCCCACTCAATACATTAACATTTTCAAGTGTCATTGGTTCCATTGATATACGGATTTAAAAAGATGGTTTTAATAGAATGCAATTATGTATTACTCTTTGTATTTGACTCGTGTTTTTCTTTTTCGAGTTAAAATCGAGTATTTAAGATCATTAATTTATTATCAAGACCTGATTTGCTTCTATCTTTCACATTTATAGGAGTATAATGAAAATATTGTTATGTGGTCTTGTTTCTTATTAGAAGTTTCTTTAAGGTTTAAAACTTATGGAATCTTTAAACATGTAATGTTTTGTATTCTTGCTCAAGACTTTATATTTTTTTGTTTGCTAGTTTGTTCGTGACTTGTGGGACTAGCATGTAGTCTAGGAAATTGTGACCTAGAGGCGTTTAAATTGTCAAAATAACCCAAGTATCGCTCCCATCCTAGGCCACACCAACCCTTAACGTGGCCAGATTTATAAGTGTTTCCTCCCGATTACCATTCATTGTTCAAACCCAAGTCACAATGTAGAACAAGGCACCATGCTAGCGAGATTTGATGCTTAGGATTTTATATTAATTACATAATAGAAATACAATTTATATCACCTTATATTAATTATATAATATCTTTGTCCTAATCCCTTTCATGCTAATGGCACTGCTGACTTTAACTTTTATTTTTTTCGGTAGGTATTTGTTTAAACATTTTCATTTAAAAAATAGTCTAGAATAATTTTATTTAGTGGAGACTCTGTATGATTCATGGAATTATATAAAAATTACAAAAAAAAAATATTCCTTGAAATGCTATTTTTTATTATTATCTCAAGGATGTATCAACTTAGTTTTCAATATACTTATTTTTCGATGGTGTTATGAAAAACTCTTAATACAATTACCTATTGGTTTTGTTCACAAACTTAGTATACTATGTAAACTACTCAAATCTTCATGCATAATTGATTGTTTATTTTTATTTTTAGAAATCAGTCAAACAAATATTGTGACAATAAAAAACTCTAAAAAATATCATATAAATAAGCAAACAATTATATATATTATACTTCAGAATAATAATATACACGCCTAACACAGAGAGACTCTAGAAAATACCATATAAAGATACCACAATTATCAAATCCCTGCCAAGAATTGGCATGATTATTTACTCAAATTTCTGGCCAAAAAACCACAAATCAAGTGACTAAATACATTATATACATTACATTGCCAAGAAACCACAAATCAAGTGACTGAATACATTCTGTACATTACATATCATACTAGTTTTTAATGATGTTTCTCACCAACTATCCATTTTTAAGAGGACCAAGAGATTTTATGTCTTCATATTTGATTTATGCGCGGGTATTCTTTAATCTATTTCTATGTAAGGATGTCAACTTTAGAGGACCAAGAGATTATGTATCTTCATATTTGATTTATATGCTAATTTAAGAATCTATATTTCTAAGTGAGAATGTCAACTTTAAGATAAGGACATTCCACGTTGGTATCCATCTTTGTTGAGGCATAAGGCTCCATTTAAATTCTATAGAATTCAATATATTTTGAATGGTAGATTCAAACATATAATAATTAACAATGAACTTGATAGATTAATAGTTTACTCCTTTAGCATGAGAAATGGTTTATTTCTTTGATAAAAAGAAAAGAAAGTATTTTATTTAATTTTTTTTAATGGTTTATTTTCTTTGACAAAAAGAATAAAAATTAGTTTATTTTAACGTATTTCAAGTGTTCAGGATTTATTATGAAAATCATTTTCCACCTTGTTGAATTAACATGAGGTTTTATTTTTACTATGAAAATCATTTTCCACCTTGTTGAATTAGCATGCGGTTTTATTTATTTATTCTTTAGAGAGAAACAAAGTTTGGGTTTTAATCTTTTTTTTTTAAACTCAAAAGGCTAGATTTTTTATTTTTATGATTTATGAAATGTTACAGGGTTGGTTGGGCTATCGCCACATCAACCAATTACACAAAGAGCAGGAACGAATCTTCGAAAAGATAAAATATTTACAGTTCTCTTGGAGATTAAAAAATTGCTAATCAAGTCACATCATGATAAACCATGCTTAAGGTAACGGTTGAAATGAGTTGAACTCTTCATTGATGACGAGACTTCCCTGTGTCATCAGACACGCTTTATTTTCTAGATAATCTGCTTGCTTATTCAAATCCTGCAGAATATGATATGAAACTACCTTGTCAAAGGATTTCAGCATATTTCAAATTCTCTATAGGGATTTATTCAGTGAAGGATTTCTAACGTGATCTTTAGAATTCAACACTTTGATAAGTAACTCCGAATCTCTGAAAATCTGAATAGTCTTATATCCAATATCTTTAACTATCTGGCATGCCTTAAGAAGACTGTAGGATTCTGCTTGATTGTTCGAGCATTTCCTTAGGCCCCAACTGAAACTGGTTTCTATAGTTCTGTCCATAGAAAATATCACTCCACCTGCACCAACAATCCTGAGATTTCCCTTGGACGCACCATCAAAGAATAAAGTGGGAATTGCATTCCTCTTCCACCACAAGGAAAAATTTGAAGCATTGTCTCTTAATCGCCAGGGTTGGGCATAGACATGTTTTTTAGCACTGTCCTCCTTTCATCATTCAAGCAGGAACCCAACCATTCCAGGAATTCGGTATAATGTTAATTTTTCCAGCAGCTTCCACAATGAAAGCTTTAGCTCTGACCACAACATTAGCTGGATTCGAAGGTGTATTGTTGAAAATCCACTCATTTCTGGCAATCCAAATTGACCACCATAAAAATTTTGGAATAGTCTGCCAAATTTTATTCCAATCGATGTTTTGATTGATTTTGAAAGGGTTCCTATCTTCCCATCTGCTGAATAGAGGAACAACGACCATTTGAGAAGGGACTGTAACATTCAACCCTTTAAGAACCGATCTCCACACGAATTGGGTAAACCAACAATCAATGAAGACGTGGTCTGTAGATTCTGATGCTGAATTGCACAGGATACATCTGAATGGTCCATTGAACCCACGTTTCAATAAAAATTCTCCAGTCAAAGCTCGATTATGCATGGGCATCCAAGTAAATTTTTTTACCTTGGGCATACAAAAAGGTAACCAAACGTATTTCCACAGTGAAGGAGGAAACAAATAAGGCTGAGAGGTTTGAAGAGCAATAAATCCTTGAGTTGCAGAATAAGATCCTGTACGCCCCCATCCCCATTTGTCCTTACAGGAACGATGAACATGAGCTAACCCTGTGAGCATGGAGAGCAGGAAAGTTTTTAGTGGCAGCATGGGATCTGACAACTCTGGCAGCGACCAATCTGACCAGTTCCCTTCATTGTCGCAAGAACAAATATCAACAAGTCGTATGAGTCCTTTATTAACAAACAATTGCATGATAGGCTGAAGCAAGATAATGGAAGAGAGTGGAGGATTTCCAAGAATGCTATCCTCCCACAGAAAAGTCCTCGTCCCGTTGCCAGGAATTCTGTATAATCAAAGTTGAATAAGTTCTATTCCTTTTCTACATAAATTCCAAATTGTTGTTCCATGTGGAATGTTTTCCGGTTTTATGTTTCTCAGTGAACCCATTTATCAAAGCCAGGGAAACCCAAAAAATGAGCAATTCGTAAAATTTTCGGATAATCTACATTCCAACCGTAGACATCACTTTTCTTTTTGTTGATCAGAGCTCCTGAAATTAAGCAGAAGTTTTGAAGAAATCCATTAAAGGCCTGAGCAATCTTTAATGAAGCCCCTCCTAAAAGGAGAGAGTCATCCGCGAAGAGGGCATGGTTTATAGGATCCACACCCCTTTCTATCTTAATGCCTGGAATATAACCTACTTCCTTTTCAACCGTGAGCTTTCTGCTAAGAGAATCTTCCATCAAGATGTAGAGGAACGGAGACAGAGGGCATCCTTAGCGCAGTCCTCTAGAAACTTGGAAGAAATTTGAAGGTCGGCCATTTACAAGAGGCACTATCCAAGGCCTATCAGTACAAGCTTTTATCAAGTTAACAAACGTGGTGCTAAACTCAAAAGAGAGAAGGACTTTATAAAGAAAAGAAAGTTTAACGCAATCAAAGGCATTTTTCATATCCAGCTTGATTAACATTCCTTTCTCCTTCCTTTGAAAACTGGAATGAAGGGCTTCTTGGACTTGAATTACATTGTCGACTAGATGCCTATCTTTTACAAAACCCCCTTGAAGAGGAGAGATCAAATTCCCAAGCAAAGGCTTGATCCAATTAGCTAATAGTTTAGAAAGGAGCTTATAGGAGGCAATACATAGCGAAAGAGGATAAAATCTGTCAAAAGTTGTAGGATTAACTTCCTTTGGGATTAAAGCAAGAAAAGTGGAGTTGGTACACCCTCCCACTTTATCTTTTTTTGGAAGGGTGTCACCATTCGGAGCAAGTCAATTTTAATGATTTTCCAGCAAACTCTGTAAAAATGGAAGGAGAAGCCATCCGACCCAAGAGCTTTATCCAACTCCATTGCCCAGATTACATCCAAAATTTATTTTTTTTCTTCAGAAAATGGCTTCATTAGACCAGTGTTACCCTCTGAGCTAACAATAGAAGGGACATTAGATAAAAAATCAGCAGTCACTTCATCATCAGGGATTCCATCCTCATGAAACAAGTGTTGAAAATGTATTCTTGCAGCCTGCTTTAATAGTTCATGAGCTTTAATGATTTCTCCCTCACCTGTGGAGATTTCAGAGATATGATTACATGAGAGTCTAGCTTTGCATTGGCGAAGAAAGAATACTGAATTTTTATCTCCAACAAGCAGCCAAAGGCTACGTGACTTCAATCGAAGGTATTCCTCTTCCTAGCGAAAAGAGTGAAAGGTTTTAATTTGGGCTGACTGTTCCAGAATCAATTGAGCTTTAGAAGTTTCAATTTCCTCCATTTTAGGATTATTAATCCTACCTTGTCCAATTTGGTCATATGTCTAAATCAAGAGTCATGTCTAAATTGGGAGTCCATCCAGTCTATTTTTAGTCACTAGCACCATTGGGTCCACTTGGCCTAATTGGGGCAAATGTTCCAGTTACTAAAGTGTGGAGAACACTAATTGAGGCCTACTGCCACTGATTGCACTTGCATGCATCAATTTAGGAGCCTCCTAGATCAATTCCTACAATTTATGAGCCACTGGGAGTGCCGATACCAACCTTCATCAGTTGAATTCAGTTAGTGACTAGTCAAGCTGAGTTAGGAGTCAGTTACATTCAGTTCTAGTCCTCTACATTCAGTTAGCGCTAGGTTTGCATGGCTGCATGCAGGAGAGGCGCATTTCTCACCTACCACAGTCAGTTAGCCTCAGTCAACGCTGAAGTAGACACTTGAGTTGTGTTTTAGAACTCCGTTGAACTTCGGTAATGGTTTAGACAAGGTCAATTAACTATTGAGTCCTCTGACAGTGATATGGACAAGGTCTTAGTTACCTACAGTCAAGTAGAGTCTAATCAATTCGAATTTCCTCATGTGGATTCAAATTGCATGTGGCTATTTAAGCCATTGTACTTCATTGTAATTATTATCTAATTACTTTTTTGTTTAATGAAAGCATTCACAGCTGCAAGCCATTTTTGCACTGTTTCATTCTTCAATTGCTGAGTAAATTGTGTGATCTATCTTGTGAGTTGTGTGTTTGTCCACAGATCTATGTGCTCAATTTAATATGGTATCAGAGCCTCGGCGGACAAGGCACTTCTCCTCCTTAGATCTCCTACTGGATCATTTTTGAGCAAAATTGCTCCTTCCAGCTCTGCACTAGAAGCATAAGGTTTACCACTTAATACCCCAAGTTAAGGAATTGTTGATCAATCTTGCTTGATCAATTATGCTGGGTGTGATGAAAACTTGAAATGTGCAGGTTATCTGACCTTACTTTGTCTTTTTGTGTAATTGCAGGTACAACTTCGAATGGATTCATCAGTTCCTCTTCTCACCCTATTCACAAACTATTCAGAATGGAAGAAGAAGATGATTGCATCTATGATGAGACGGGGTCTCTATGGGGTGTCTATTGGACTCGGTGAAGAGTGTTTTAGTGAGAATGATTGGATGAATGAATGTGATGCAGCTTTTGGAACAATGACATTGGCTCTTTCTCCTAGCTTGCACTACCTTAGTAGATCTATTGAAGACCTAAAGGAACTCTAGACAAGATTGGACAGAACCTTTGGAAAGATTGATGAGGATCATAATAGCACTTTGGAGAGCACATCTAGCACCATAAGAGTTCCTGATCCAAAATTCTCAGCCTCTACTCTCTATGCTGAAGTTGTTCAAAATAAAAAAGAAGCAAAGTCCTCCTCCAGTGATTTTCCTTTGAATTATGTGCAAAATTTGCCAGTAATTGCTTCTGAAAGTGAAGAGAAATTTGTTTTTTCTCCCTCCAATGTTGCTGCTGGTGTGAAAATATGTAATACCTTGGATATTTTGGAGGAAATATCAGATTACCTGAGTGATCCATTCGCTTCCCATGATCTAGATATTCCAGCAAAATCCTGCAAGATTGCATGCACCAAAATTCAGAATTTTGAAGAAGAAGAAAACTGTGCATCTACCGTCTCGGTTGACCATTTCTTTGGATCTGATATGAACCTTATTGGATCTGATATGATATTATTTGGATATAATCTGATATTTCTTGGTTTAATATTTCAAATTCATAATCTTTCAGTACTGCTTGTAGCTCTTCTCATCAACGGTGTGAAGAAACAAGTACCGCAAGTCTCTTACAAAACTGCTGCTAGGGATTTGATTTGATTTCACAGTTTTGGATCTGTTGTGAACCTATTTAGATCTGATTTAATTTCTTATTTGATATTATTTGGTTCAGATTTTAAAATCCAAGAGCTTTCAGTCATGCTTGTAGCTTCTCTCACCAATTCCGATGTGAAAAATCAAGTATCGCAATTTCTCTTCAAAACTGCTGCTGTGGATTTGGTGTAAGTTTCCTCTTATGAGGTTGCTGATATTTTATTTTGTGAATAATTATATATTTTTGAAGCTATATCAAACTATGGAGCTCAAGCATTCACTCTCCACAGTCCCAGTGCTTCTCTACCATTGATCACATGCTCATCTGCTCACAGAACTAGTAAAGAGGAAGACAGCATCCGCCTGAACACTTGCTCCTAACACTTGGGGCTGATTTTACCACTCATGGTTTGCTGTTCATGGCTGCAACATATCAATTTCTTGAGTGTTCCTCACATGTTCTGAATCCTCAAGAACCTTTTCTCACTTATCAGTTGATTTCAGTTGCTCTACATGGGTCCAGTCTTCATCCGCCAGCTGTCTATATTTCTGATTTAGTTGAGCATATCATTCTTCTTCCAAAGAGGAAGATTTCTCCAAACATAATGATGGAGAGGTTAACATGCCAGGCCCCAGGATACCTGTGCACAGAAGAACCAGATTGATCATGATTCTACTTGCTTAATTAGAGGGGGGGATTTTTTCCCCAGCTCCTTGTATTGAGCAGTTACTTTACTTTACTTGATGTAATGGGTGACCTATGGTCTTAGTTACCAGGGCCCACAAATTTTCCAAGTTAGCATTTAGGGGTGGTGTTAGGATTATTAATCCTCCCTTGTCCAATTTGGTCATATGTCTAAATCAGGAGTCATGTCTAAATCGAGAGTCCATCCAGTCTATTTTTATTCACTAGCACCATTGGGTCCACTTGGCCTAATTGGGGAACATGTTCCAATTACTAAAGTGTGGGGAACACTAATTGAGGCCTACTGCCACTGATTGCACTTGCATGCATTAATTTAGGAGCCTCCTAGATCAATTCCTACAATTTAGTAGCCACTGGGAGTGCCGATACCAACCTTCATCAGTTGAGTTCAGTTAGTGACTAGTCAAGCTGAGTTAGGAGTCAGTTACATTCAGTTCTAGTCCTCTACATTCAGTTAGCACTAAGTTTGCATGGTTGCATGCAGGAGAGGCGCATTTCTCACCTACCATAGTCAATTAGCCTCAGTCAACGCTGAAGTAGACACTTGAGTTGTGTTTTAGAACTCCGTTGAACTTCGGTAATGGTTTAGACAAGGTCAGTTAACTATTGAGTCCTCTGGCAATGATTTAGACAAGGTCTTAGTTACCTACAGTCAAGTAGAGTCTAATCAATTCATCCTCATGTGGCTAGTTAAGCCATTGTACTGCATTGTAATTATTATCTAATTATTTTTTTGATTAATGAAAGCATTCACAGCTGCAAGCCATTTTTGCACTATGTCATTCTTCAATTGCTGAGTAAATTGTGTGATCTATCTTGTGAGTTGTGTGTTTGTCCACAGATCTATGTGTTCAATTTAATACTCCATTCCTAATTGAATCTATGCTAACTTCTACACATTCTCTTTCATATTGCTTATCGGAATAATGAGATATTTTTTTACCCAATTTTTCAATGCATACTTCGTGTTCTTTAGCTTCTACTCCCAAACAAAGTTGGGCGAACCTTCAACATACTGAGACCAAGATTCTGTCACAGTTTCCTAGAAGCCGTTTCTCTCAATCCAAAGAGGATTGAAATAGAACGAAATTGGACCAAGATCTTCCTCTTTTTCGAAAATCATGGAAACAAGATGATGACATGAAGTTAATTTCTGTAGAATTTTGGTTGAGATAATGAATTTCCCCTCCATCAAGGAACTCTGAACAAGAAACCTGTCAAGACGAGCAGAGATATTGACATCCCCTACTATGTTATTAGACCATGGAAACGATATTTCTTGGGTTTAAAGTCAAGAAGATCGCTAGCTTGAATCAAAGACTCTGCAGTATCTTGTAAAGGATCCTTACCACACACTCCACCTTTTTCTCTTTAGGTTCTAGAACTATATTAAGATCCTCTGCCACGATAATATTTTAGGGAGAGTAGATTTGTATGAAATCTGTCAATGTATTCCAACATTATTTGTTTTCCGTAAAATTTACAGGAACATAAAGATTGAAAAGAGCCAAGGAGATATTACTGGAAATATGATGAAGATCCATGTAAATCCAATGTTGGGTCACAAGCAATCTTTTCAAAAGAAACTTGTCCTCACACCATAAGGTTGCAAGGCCTCCAAAGGTACCTCGCACGCTGACTGCCTTGCTAGCATTCATTTTCCACTTTGTTTTGCTTAAGGAAAGAAGACCATCCTCTTCAATTTTTGTCTCTTGGAGCAAAATAATATCAGTAGAATCCATTTTCATTAAGTCTTTCACTGCTTTTGCTTTGTTTGGATTCCCTAAACCCCTACAATTCCAAGAGACGATATGCATTATTTACCCGGGAAAGAGGGAGTTATGACTCCCTTTGGGGGTCTAGTCCACTTGCTTCTGCCAAGAGACATTTCAATTGTGGACTAACTGCCCTGTGTATTTAATCTCTCTACCACTGCTTCTCTAGCCTCCTTTCGAGACTTCACGCCCGCCTTCTTGGATATTTTCTCACTGGAATCATCATCAGAAGTGCTAGAACTGTCAATTGGTTTCTTCTTTATTATATCTGCATAAGAAGGATAGGGATTGACTCCATTTGGAGAAGGACAATTTTTCTGAAGGATTGCATCTACACTAGGTAGTTCTGAATTTATAGTTCCAGATTGTTCCATTGGTCCGATGTTTACATCAACATCATCATCTTGCTCTATTAAGCACTGCAATTCTCCCTCTTCTAGAACATGAATATATTCAAAAGAACTGAAAACATCAAAATGGTTAGATGAAGTATTGGGTTTTTCTACAGCCTGAGATTTAAGGAGAGTCTTCCCATCAACAGTAGTTCCATTCTTAGTCTTTCCTTCTTTACCTTTGTTTCTATTGTCCTGGCTGGAAATACCTTATTTCTGAATATGATTCCACTGATCAGCCTTTTCTTTTTCAAGATCTTCTTATGATTTTTTTTTGCGGTTTTTGGAAAAATGACCATAACTATGGTAGTACTGACACTTGAAAGAAAGTTGTTCATAATATAGATCCTGGAAATGAGACCATTCAGCTACCATTAAATTGATCGCCTCATGCAACCCTATATCCAAATCAACTTCAACGCATATCCTTGCACACAAATATTAATCTTTCCTTTCTGCCCTATCAATGTATTTTCCAAGCTTATTCCTAATGGTTTCCAAAGATTATGAGTTCCAACAATGTAAAGGTAAGTGAGGAAGCCTTACCCAAACAGGAACAACAAAAGGGACATCTTAAGTAGGATCAAAATCCGAAGTCCCCTTGTTCAAATAGAGCCCCTGAGGGCCCATGAAGTATGGACCATTTCGAAAAATAAGATCGAGATCCTTAGCTGAATAAAAAATAAAGACATAATATCCTCTTCCAACCAGGTGATTACGAATTCCTTAAGTTACCAAGGGCCTCCAATTTCTTTGTACCCATCCATCAATAGCCTTAGGAGAAGGCCACAGACCAGAAAATTGTCCAATGAGGCCTCTCTTAGCTAGATTTAAAGCCGTGCGACAAGGCCATTCAACAGTCAATTCAACAGAAGGTATGTCATCTTTCTTCACGAGTCTCTGCAGATTTGATCCAGCTTTCGTTTTGACACAAGAGGCAACCGAACATTTAAAAGCATCCAGTTCATGTGGAAGAGGAGGGGGAGGACCCCCTCTGACGTCCATCTTCTACACTCCAATCATCTTTGCTATGAAAGAAGATCAAATACCCAACCACTAGCAGATCCTTGAACACTCCTTCTTTATAGATTCGAGGGTCAACTCGCCAGATCAACGCGTTCTTGCCAATAGAACCATACAAGGAAACGAGCCAATAACCAAATCAAAGAACCAGAGCCGAAGGTACTCTAGGTTAAAAAAAACTTCCCAATCTGATGAAAAGCTTGCACTACGATCCAGACAGAAAGAACTAGCAGGAGGATTTTCGATCTTGCATTCTGCAGAGCAGGTGCTCCAATATCAATCCAGAGCAGAAGGAACGTTTAATCCGACATCAACATGAAGAGGAACACGGTCCTGCACAAGCCTCCAAAGAAATGTGGCAGCAAAGAAGGTTCACGATCCTGCGATCAACAAGATCCAGTCCTTCAAAGGTGAACCAGAGCCAAAGAAGTTCAAAATCTTCTTGGAGCCAAAAACTCAATCGTCGTCAATATGTGGTGGTCCCTTTTGGTTATTTCTGTCATCGATCAAGCTTTGAACGCCAAGGAAACTCCCGTAGAATAAAGAACGAAGGGAAGAAATTCTATCCCTTGTGAATAGAAGGCCCAAATGAAAATCGAAAAAAGGACCTGCTGCTTAATGCAACCAAAGTCACACTTAGATTTATGTGTTCTTCCCAGGGCGGCTCGTCCTTGCTACCATTCCCGTTCTTCCCCTAGTTTGGGTTGTAATCTTAAGGTCTATATATATGTGTTATTTTAGTTAGTTTGTTAAAATATATAGTTGTTAGGTTATTTTTATATATAAGGTAATAGCTTCAAGACTTTATGTTGATAGTAGGCTTCAGAGCAATGTCTTAATGTCTTAGATAATGGACAATTTTTTTAAAACATTTTCATTTTGTTGTTGTTTTAATTAGCCTTTTAATACCAAATGTATGCTCATTTCAATTTTAAAAAGAGAGAGAGTTTGAGAAATAATTTTATTGATTTTTTTTATTATAAATAAAATGTTAGGTTTATGAAATTTATTTTTTGAATTTAACGTATTAACTAATTTGTTATAAATATCATTATAAAGTTATATTTTTGTAGTCACGAGGTTTATATGAAAATACAAGATAAAATGGTTAAATGCATACATTAGATTTGGGATGATGTTAGAGAACTATCCAAACTCATGTTTTACTTAAAAAAATTGTTGCATTAACAAAAACAAATTATATTTTACTCATTATAGATATATATTTTTCCCTTTTTTCATAAAAAGATATAGAGGAAAAAAACAAACTTAATACCCTTAAAAATTATATTCAATAAAAAAAATTCAACATGATGATATATTGGATCTTTACGTTTGGAATGGGCTCTATATTGTGAACTATTGATATATTGGATATTTACATTTCGAATGGGCTCTATATTGTGAACTATTGAGAAATAGTTGGTTAGAAAGATAAACATAGTAAATTATTAATGTATAATTTTATGGTTAAAAAGCTAACATATTAGTAAAATGATTGGATTGGAAAAGATTATAAAAAAATATAATATGGATTAATTATTTTATAAATATATTTTTAAGTGAGGGGAATTGGGTTTTTTTTGGATAGGTGAGATTATGAGATAATAAATATGGAAGTATACATTAGAGCTTTATTATTATTATTTTATGTTTGTTTATGTTATTATTATTTTTTTATTTGGCTATTAGGTACAACATTAATATATTGTCTAAGAAAAATGTCAAAGGAGATTCATTTTTTTTTTTGGAAATGATCATTTTGGACAATTTGTAGATATAGAAGATCCAATGGAATGGAATTGTGGTGTTCAAGAAGAAATACAAGCTCTTGAAATTTAAGATGTATTCATTGAAAATAATGAATTTGGCATATTACATATTATTGATTAGTTTTAAGATGTCGTTGAAGAAAATATTCAATTTGACATATCATTGGTGAGTTATATTTGTAACATATCGGACTTTGAGATTTGACATTAATATATATGTTATTTCTTCTGGGCCAACTTGAGGATGAGACCTCCCAATGCTACAAACATCAATAGTCTCTCTTAGCTAGGGATGTATCATCATGTTGGAGCACATCTAGATATTATCTCAGCATCATGACTTGGATTGAACATCTCGTCATCATAAGAAAGGTCTTCAAGACAACTTATTTTGTTGAGAAGTGCGATCAACACAGTCCACTCATAAGAATGGGGAATTCACACAAAAACCATATCGGTTCATACAGAACCATAGTCCACACAGAACAAGGAATCCTCATAGAAGACAATAGATCACACAAAATTCATATAGGTTCACATAGAACCATAGTCCACATAGGATAAGGAGGAGTTCACATAGAACTCATATTGATTCAGACAGAACTACAATCCACATAGGACAATGAGGAGTTCACACATAACTCATATTTGTTTACACATAATCACAGTCCACATAGGACAAGGAGTCTACACAGAACTCGGGAGTTCACATAACTCATATCGGTTCACACAGAGCCACAATCCATACATGGCAATGAGGACTTCACACAGAACTCAGGATTTCACATTGAACTCATGTTGGTCCACATAGAACCTTGAGGAGTACGATCAACTCAACTCACATCAGTCCATACATGACAACCATCCACACATAACTTAGAACAACCAGCTTCATCTCCCTCTCAAGGAGGGACACATCATTCTCCCAATCTCCGGGAGAATGTCACATCGATGCTACAACAGTCAACACTCCCTCTCACTAAGGGAGGCATTCTCTACCACTCCAAGCCGATCATAGAAGTAAACAAAATTCAATCTGGAAAGAGGCTTGGTGAGAATGTTGACAACCTGATTATCTGTTGAAACAGGAGATGGAATGCTCCTCTTTACACCATATCTCTAATATAATGGTACTTGATCTCTGCATGCTTTTCCCTGTCATGATATATAGGATTCATTGAGAGATTCACACATGTTTGATTATCACAATGAATCGTGGTCGAATCAAGTATCTAACCAAACACTCTCGCAAGTATTTTTTGTATCCATATTACTTTATGAGCTGCAACACTCATTGCAATATTTTCATCCTTGGTTGTACTCAGTGCTATTGAGATTTGCTTCCTGTTACACTAGGGAATCACAACAGATCCCAAAATGAGCAACAACGAGAGGTGCTCTTTCTATATGCATTACTCCTTTCCCAATCAGAATCTGAATAGCCCTGTAATCTCATGTCAATCCACGACAGAGGTCTCTCCATCACATGTGAAAGAATGCAATGATATATATATATAATTTCATTATTTCACATGTATTATCATTGAACATGATTATTACTTTATTACAATTCACCATTTTTATCGTGTAAATAAGTTCTTTCTTTTTTCTTTTTCTTTTTTATGTTTTTAAGTAAAATTGTTTTGATTGGGCCATTTCTATTGGAAAACGGATCTTAAGTTTGTCTCTATCGAATGTCGAGAGGGATCAAATCCCTTGATGTGAAAACATGTCAAGTTTAGGACTCCAAAAGGAGTTTTCACCTCAAGAGATTTGATCCCTCTAGACACTTTATCTTCTTGATGCATATGCCAAACTGTATGGTTATCATTGGAATTTAAAATTCACTCTTGAAAAAAATGAAATATCCTGAATGGAGCGTTACCCATGCGTCATGTGAGAGATGGCCAAACTTCAATTTTCAAATCGTTGGTGTTTGTTTTTTTGCTATCTTCTAGATTTGTGAACAAGATTGAGTTGAAGCAATGAGAGTTGTTGGTGTTAGTGATTGAGCAAAATATGAAGAAACTTGAGATTTAAAAACTTTTAATCCATAATAACAGTGCATATAAATATCATCAATAATCCAAAGACATAAATCAAACCATAGAACACAGGATATACCCTGGGAAAACCCTCTACTGATTTAGAGGATAAAAAACCCAGCAAATGATCTTAGAGTATGATGGATAAGTAGCATAGAATGATTACAACACAATGGCAGTGATCCGGATTTATGCAGGAATGCAAAAGAATACACAAATAACCATAGAAACACATATGCATCAGAAATAACACTTCATTTAATTAATCAAAGAACTGAAACTTGTTTACATATAGAATGGAAATAAACTAGCTAAAGTGCTGATAGCTTATCTTTGAGAAGAGATGTGGCAGCTACATGCCTATGAACTCTGTGTTATAATGAGGCTCGAAAGCCTATATATTATTGATAAATAATGGAAACCCTACACATCCAAAAACCTAACCCTAGGAGGTGAAACGCCAGAATGTGGGCCCCGTTGGGTAACTTGGTACATCAATTTCTTGGGGTCGTAACTTTGGCATACTACCTCCGTTTGACGCACATGATACATTGTTAGAAAGATATATTTAAGGACTACATCCGTAAACATCAAATATGAGTTAGTTTTGACCATTTTATGCCAACAAAATGCCGTTTAGGGCCTCAAAACGGTTCCGAAAGTTTAGGACCCGAAAACCGCCAAAAATAGTAAATTTTGCTACAATTAAGGAAACTGGAAAACTGAAAGAAACAATGGTGGGGGTCCAAGTGGAATAGGTGGGTGGCCACCAATATCCTCCTGGATCATTCCTCCCCCCTTAGGAAGCAATGGTCCCCATTGTGTTGAGTTCCTCCATGAGATGATGAAACTTCTGCTGAACTTGGTCTCTAGTGAGCCAGTTTCCTTGGTGAAGGAGTTGGCCTGCTTTGAGAACTCGATATAGCTAGATATTATGCTGGTGGGTGTTCTTGATTTGTGTGTCCATAATCTGATCAGTTGTGGCTTGTTCCATGTAGTCGGGGTTCAACTCTGTTGGTGTGAGTTGTTCTGCCACGTCTGATGTGTCCAGTAAAGGTGGAAAGTAGGGCCAAAGGCTGTCCACATTGAATACTGGGTGCAGACCAAGGAATGGTGGAATACTAAGCTCAAAGGAATTGTCCCCGATAGCTTTGGTGATGGTGTATGTCCCATATCAGAGCGGGCGAAGCTTGCGGTGGGGTCCAGCGAGGCGCTCCTTCTGCAAATGTAGCCACACTTTGTCGCCCACCTGGAAGTTGTGTTGCACCTAATGCTGATCATGTTGCTGCTTGTACTTAGCATTGGATATGTCCAATATGTCATGAACATATTGGTGAATGTGTTGAATGCGCTCAATGAAGCTATTTGCCTTGGAAAATTCAGACTAGACATGAGTGGAATCAGCCTGAGTAGCTGCAAATGGCATGGCTACGTCAATGGGACATAGTGGCTGGAATCCCAAGCCCACATGAAAGGGGCTGTGGTTGGTTGAGATGTGGAGGGCCTGGTTATAGCTATGTTGTACATAGGGGAGAATCTCATTCCATATGCGTGGATGTTTTGAGTTGTACATGCGCAAAATGTGTATGAGGATCTTGTTGACGACCTCTATCTAGCCATCAATCTGGGGATGGAAAGCTGTGGACTTTGTGAGCTTGGTGTCTAGCATTGACCATAGGCTATACCAGAATGTACTAAGGAACCTGCTGTCCCGATCTGAGATTATAGACCGTGGGATCCCAAAGTGTACCCACACTTGTTCAAAGAAGAGTTTAGCAGTGGCTTCTGCTGTGATATTCTTCTTGTAGGCCGCCATTATGGCCATCTTTGAGAATCTATCGACGACCACGAACACACAGTCATTTTCATGCTTAGTAGAAGGAAGGACCGACATGTAATCCATGGAGATGGATTCCCAAGGGGGGGTAGGCAATGGAGTATAGAGGCCTTACTTCTTGATGGACGGTTTGGTAATGGCGCAGGTAGTGCAGGATTGGAAGTACTTCCCGACGTCCTGTTGAAGGTTTGTCCAATAGAAATAATTCTGCAGTACTACCACTATTTTATCGACCTCGAAATGCCCAGTGACCCGACTGTAGTGCGCTTCCCAAATCATCTTGCCACGCTCGCTTGAAGGAACAAAAAGGTGTCCCATGTGACATAGGAGTGCATCCTGGAGGTGAAATTTTGGAACTTGGTTTCCCTCAAAGAGGGTCCTGTATGCGTGGCTGGATTATGGATTTCTCTTGTAGAGAAGTGGCCAATCAGAGGTCTCGTGCCCATAATAGTTGAGCACGGTGGTTATCACCACGATCGATGGTCGGCTGAGGTAGTCTGCAACATTGTTGGTGCTTCCCTTCTTGTACTTGATGTTCAAATGAAACTGTTGTAGATATGTGGACCACTTCTGATGGCGATCATTCTGTAACTTCCCTTGTGTCTGTATGAACTGCAGGGGTCGGTGGTCTGTGTAGATGATCATTTCCTTCCCCAAAATGTAATGCTTCCATTGTCGGCAAGCCTGCACAATGGAATACATCTCTTTGTCATAAGTGGGATATTTGCGGACTGTGTATCACTATGATATGCCACTGGATGCCCTTGTTGAGTAAGGACTGCCCCAATAGCATAGTTAGAGGCATCTGTCTCGATCTCAAATGGTTGTTGCAAGTCTAGTAATGTGAGAACTAGGGCACAACAGAGGCGATGTTTCAATTCTACAAACACCTTCTGTTGAGTTTTCGACCAGTAGAATTTTGTTTTTTCTCCTCCCTTGGTGACTTGACTCAAGGGCCAAGTGATATGAGAGAATCCCAACATGAACTTGCAGTAGAAATTAGCAAGACCCAGAAAGTTGTGAAGCTCTGTTAGAGTAGTTGGGGTTGGTCAATCCCGAATGACTTGGATCTTGGTTGGATCCGCATGTACCCCATACTCATCAATAATGTATCCCAGATACTACACCTGGGTCATGCCAAAAGGGCACATGTCCAAATATGCACACAAATTGTGCTTCCATAGTGTTTGGAGGACTTGTCGGATGTGGTGGAGGTGCTCTTCCCAAGTCTGGCTGATTATCAGGATGTCATCCAAGTACACTACTACAAATGAGTTGGTGAATGGCCGCAAGATGCCATCCATCAGTCTCATGAAGGTTGCAAGAGCATTCGTTAGCCCGAAAGGCATGACCAACCATTTATCAGCCCGAAAGGCATGGCCAACCATAACAAACAAGATGAGGTTCGGTGACACATTCTGGAGAATGAGTTGGTATCTTTACATCCCAGCAGGTTCGAGACTATTGAGCAATTATTCTCCAAATTCAAGTCTCTAGTGCTACAATGCAGACAATGTGGGATAGAGTGGAAGGATGAGAAGAATGTCCTTTCCATACTCAAAAAACTAGGCGCTGAGTACTCTGTCTATGTCTCTACGTTTCATTCCAAGCGGGAAAGCTTTCTTGATTGGAAACTTCCTTCTTTAGATTCATTTTCTGAGTCCTTAATCAAGGAACAAGACAAATTGATTCAAATGGGAGTCATCCAGACTTCCAAATATCAAGCTCTCTTGGTTACTGACTCTTCCAAAGCACAAGCACAAGGGGAAATCAAAGAAGAAGGAGCCAAAGGCAGCTAATTCGAAGCCTAAACCAAATCAACAATCTTCTGAAGGGGCATCTGGATCTAAGAAGAAGAAATTTGAAAAGAAGTTATGTCCTTACTGTGAAAAGGGATACCATTGTGAGGAACATTGTATGAGGAAGCAACTTGATGAGATGTTTTATCTTCTCAAGCAACACAACATTTCTCCTCCAAGAGCAAAGAAACCTGATGAAGAAGCATCGACAGAAGATGCCGAAAGGTGTCATGCTTTGAAAGAAACTCTCTCTCCATCCTAGGAATACATTATAGATTTTGGATCCTCCAACCACATGGTTGCCTCCAAATAATCCTTCTTTACTCTTTCATTATCAAAGGGGCCTAATATTCACATGGGAGATGATTCCTAGATTCCAGCAGAAGGAAGGGGCTCAGTGAGAGTGAAGCATGGTGAGTTCAAAAATGTCTTATATGTGCCCTCCATTGCTGCTAACCTATTATATGTTTACCAAATGACTCATACAGGCTCTCCCAAGAGGGTCACATTCGATTCAGACTCAGTTGAGATTACAGAAAAAGCCACTGGAAAGCTAGTAGCGAAAGGTATTGCAAATCACTCTACCAAAGCTTAGGAGTTTTCACATTTCTTTCCTGCTTCTCCTCTTACAACTTTATTATCTCATGCTAAGAACACAAGCAAGATTTGGCATGAGATATTTGGCCATATCAATTTCAAATATCTGAAGTAGCTCCACAATGATAACATGGTTGAAGGTTTGCCCTCCATCCAAACTTTTGATGGAGTGTATACTTGGTGCTTGGTAGGTAAGCATCCAAAAAAGAAGTATGATGTTGGGAAGGCTCATAGAGCTATCTCTACACTTGATTTGACATATAGTGATGTAGCTAGACCTATGCCCACAAACTCCATTAATGGTTGCAGGTATTTCCTGACCTTTATTGATGATTGTTCTAGGTACTGCTAGATCTATTTCATGAAGCTAAAACCAGAAGTTTTTTAAACCTTTAAAAGTTGTAAGGATATGGTTGAGAACAATTTCAATAAGAGGATCAAGTCAATAAGATCTGATGGAGGAGGAGAATATGTCAAAAGAGATTTCTAGAATTTCTGTGAATCAGAGGGGATTCAAATGAAACAATCAATTCCATACACACCACATCAAAATGGTGTGTCTAAGAGGAAGACCAGATCACTGAAAGAGATGGCAACATGCCTTCTCCATTCCAAGCATCTACCTCCTTCTCTTTGGACTGAAGCAGTAAAATGTGCTTCATATTTGCAGAATAGGGTGCCCCACAAGTCAGTGGTTGGGGTCACACCATTCGAAGCATTACATGGGCATAAGCCCAATGTCTCTCATCTGAGAGTTTTTGGTTCCAAGGCTTGGGCCATAATACCACTTGATAAGAGGAAGGCCTTCCAAGCCCAAAGTAGCAAATGCATTATGCTGGGATATGCAGAAGATGAAAAAGATTACAAACTGATGGAGGTTGCTACCAGAATATGCTTCATTGAAATAAGTGTCCAGTTCAAAGAAGATCAGCTGCATGATACTCCTCCAACAGGATAAGAAGGTAAAACTATTTCTCCACCTTTTTCGGACCTTGTCGACTAAATACGAAAAAGGAATGTTAGTGATTGAGAAAAATATGAAGATAATTGAACTATAAAAATTTAATCCACAATAACAGTGCATATAGATCTCATCAATAATCAAAAGACATAAATCAAGCAATAGAACACATGATATACCCTGGGAAAACCCTCCACTGATATGGAGGGTAAAAAACCCAACAAACAATCTTAGAGTATGTTTGATAAGTGGAAGAGAGTGACTACAACACAATAGAATATTGCTTTCACTAAGAGCACTAGAGAGTGGAGATCAAATGGAACACCATATCTAACTTGCCAAGTGCATAACACTTTAATAACAAATCAAATTAGGTTATACAACAAAAATAGAATGGTTGCATGCATCAGTAACTTATTAGCACTTAAAACATTGATACATCTTCAATCATGTGCCCCCATTGACCTGGTGCCAAGCTGCCACTCCATAATTATCTCCCACTAGAAGATATGCACCCTCACTGACTTGGAGCCAGGTTGACACTCCATAATTATCTCCCACAAGAAGATATGTGCCTTCCATTAATTAACCAACTCTAGTTGAGTTGTTAACTGAGTGTACCGAACTCAACTGGATGGAACTACATGCAACTGAACAAAAATGAATGTAACTGAACAAAACTGAATGTAACTGAACATAACTGAATGTAACTGAACATAGCTTAATGTAATTAAACATAACTAGTGCTTCTCCATCAGTTTCATCTTCAACATCCACTTGCATAAATTAAGGAATTGATTCCTTAATTAACTAAACTTGTTTACCATAACTAATACTCAACTAATGTCTTATCAATTCAAGTTCATTTGGTGGCAACATGGGAAATTTTGATTCTCTCTCCATCTTTGTGCTTATATTAATTATCTTTGCATGGTCCATATGTGTTTTCATAAATTCTATATCACATCATACTCATAATATTGTTTCTGAACCTATGATCATATGTATTACCCCGGGTCATATAGTCACATGCTAAAGTAAATCACTCTAGGGGTAGATAATCCCTAAAGGAGACTTGTAGCACCTGTTGACCATGACTATCCATACATCACATAATATATCCTCGAGACTTAATACAACATAAATCATGTGAACTTAATACACCATAAGTTTCGGACTTGACACAACAAGAACTTAACATAAGGTCATGATCTTAAACATAAGATCCCAATACAAGCATCTCTCCCAAATATGACAGTGTCATGTGAACTTAATACACCATAAGTTTTGAACTTGACACAACAAGTCTCAGACCGTAATACAACACAAGGTCAAGGAGAATATTTGAACCTAATTACAACATAGATTTCAGACTTGATTACAACATAAGTCTCATCAAAATGACTCCCGAAGCTGTACTCTCAACACTCCCTCTTAGTGAGGGAGACATTCTCTACCATACCATGCTTATCTCAGAAGTGTCTAAACTTCGTCACAGATAGAGGCTTGTCACAAATTTGCAATATGTTCATTAGTACCTATGTATTGGAACTCATGACCATGACTTCAATGAAGTAAAATTTAATCTCGAATGTGTGTTATCATAAAACACATATAGGCTTTTCGAGAAATATTTCCTATTAACACCTAATGACTGTAGGCTCAAGTCTTTCACCCTAGTAGGTAGCTTCCCAAGCTACACTAATCCTCAGTATGTAGTACTATCCGCAAAACACATTTTGCTTCTGTAGTACTCTCATACATACATCTTGCTTTCGTAGTACTAGCCACAATACACTTAGCTTTTGTAGTACTAGCATTAAATTACATTACTTATCTCAAGCTAAAAAAATAGGTGGATAGCATAATCAAATAATAGGTCTGCCATGAATCAAATACAATAAATAGCCTATTCTAATGTACCTCAAAAGTATTCAAACATATGCTTAGTAGTAAGCATAAAATACAACAGGTCTTCTCAAAGACCAACCAAATACTTATACAAAGTAGCATCATCTGGATCCAATCTAGAATAAAGTTTCTCTAAACTAGAAACCATGGAATTTAAATCCATGACATATAAAATTATACAACAAATGTGTAATAACATGCAGAAAGAAAGACCTATATTTTCTTTCACTCTTCAACATTTGTTGACTTCTTGAATCTTCTACTATCTAGAGAATTTCTCTGCGAGCTTGCCATTCTATGTGATGTTCTTCAAGTCATAATCACTTTCTCAATGATCCTTATCTTTATATTTGCAGCACCCAAATATCTCTCCAAGAGGTTTTAACTATTCTCTAACAGTCTAGACTATAAATAGTCTCTGATACTTTTGACCATGTCTCTGCTCATGTGGATTCTATCCACAAGGTATCACAACCCTTGGCTACCTAAGTCGTGTACTATGACTAACTGGTATTTGTTTTCGCCTATGAAGACACATCAATACTCCCTCTTCAACTAGAGGAGTTCTTATGTACTATACCAAGCTTGTCCGGACATAGGCTTAGTAAGAATACTGGCAATGCTGCTCATATGTGGATATGTACCATGTCTCGAAAATAACTGACTAGAACCCTCAAAATATTTACTGCTTTTCAACATTCTCTATCTAGAGAAACACATGTGATCTTCATTAATCACTATACTAGTCATATTTCATATATATTTGAAACTCTATTTTACTAATCAAGACATTTCTGAGTCCACATACACTTGTACCAAGTAGGTACCACAACACATGCTTTGTACATGTCTATGTACAAACTGCAAAGCAAATAACAGATCCAGGGACTTGCAACTAACCAAATACATCTCAATTGATTCAATATCCTCCACATATGAAATACAAATTATAAAATTTCATATTTACCTTCATATGTGTGGCCATGGATTTGTAGTTCATCATCTTGAAACTCTTCAGGCTCTTTTACTGCACATTTTCCTTAACTGACGAAAATATTTGTCTGGTGAATGCCACACCACTAATCATAAGAATCACAACAATATTCTTGAATATAGTTCTCATCTTCCTTCTGAATATGAGCATCATGTATATCTTCTTTTTCACAGGAGGTACATCAACCAGTGACATTGGTTCTTCAGGAGCTAGTGAGACTAGCAACTCCCTCTTACTATGTAAATGTGAGAATCATAATCTTGGTCCTTCATCACATAGAATTATGCTCATATTTATATGAATCTATTCTTTGACACATGAATCTAAACAAGATATAACATCTTCATGATTCTTTACATCTACCATAATAGAATTAAGCCATCTATTTGTTTGCTTCCCAAGAGACATAGGAACCTTCCGAACTATTCTCTTTCAGGCTCAGCCATCGAAATGACTCCACATTCATGTCCTTCTTTACTTGTAGGTAAGGGAATATTAATTTTCCCTACAATACAAATTATTCTAATGGTTAGAACCATTTCATAGTCATGATTTTTATTCACATGAAATAGTCTCAATATACTGATAAAGATTTACCTCGTTATGTACAGGTATTGGCCAACCGATTTATCATAACTCATTATAATATTATGTACTGATATGCAACCTTATATCAGTCCTATGTCAGTCCAATTTTTTTTTTTTTATGAAATAAATATACAGCCCCATGTTCATATCTCATGAGGTAAGCACGAATCCCTCTATCTAGCCAATCATGTAGTCTTATGTTCACAGTTTATGAAATAATCATGCTGCCCTAAATCTCATGTATTATAGAGGATATTTTCATCCTTATATCAGTCCTATATGATTATATGTCAGTCCTACATAAGTCTTATATCATTTCTATATCATCTCACAAAATTTGGACTCATGAGATTGATAACATGCCAATAAAGATAGAAAAAGCAATGTATATGCTAAACACAATTCCAAGTCTAGAAATACAGATCTATATGATTGTCTTGAAACATAAGAAATTTTTTTACATCTGATTTATAAGATATTTTTTTACATCTGATTTATAACAACAAATAAACAAATAAGGTACTCATCTTTATTGTTTGTGTGGGATCCCTCTTGATCTCTACACCCTTGCAGAGATAGGTGGAGTCCTTCTTTATTCACTGCAACTTTAAACATTGCAAAAATAAAACTTAATGCATGTACTATAAAGTGTGTCTTTGCATGGGAATAAGGATCACATGAAACAAAGAGTGAATGCTCTTCTTTACTAAAGGAAATATTCATTTCGATCATCCTCTTCCTTGGATGATTTCTCTTGAGAAGGCTCACCTCCTTTTACGATGGTGGAGGAATGAATTCTTCCTTCATTTCTTTTCCTTGTATCACAATCCCGTATGAAGTGACATTCCTTTTTACAATAAAAACATATTAGTTTTGATTTGTCCATACCTTTATGGATCTATTTCTTCTTTGCATGGAAAGTGTTCTTGGGAGCAAAAGGTTTTTCTATCTTTCTTGGTTCTTACCGCGAGGGAAAGATTCTCATCCTTAGTGCTCACTATCTTGTTCTGGATGTGCCCTTCTTTTTGGATGCGATCATGCCAAAGTCTTTCAAAATTAGGCTTCTCTTCTCTTCCATTTACCGCATCAAGAAAGGTATCCCATGAGGAGGGGAGTCCGTCAATGGCGGTTTGTATAAGATCATCCTCATCTTCCATGTATTGAAGATGGATGTCCTTCGAGTCTATCTTCCGTTCAGACGGATATAGAAGCCATTGCTTCAAGATCTTGCTCAATGCTTCAAGATCTATGGAGGCTTAGATTGTTTGCAAAAAACTAAGCTCTTGCATTCCCTTGCTCGGATACCATGTTAGTGATTGAGAAAAATATGAAGATAATTGAACTTTAAAACTTTAATCCACAGTAACGGTGCATATAAATCTCATCAATAATCCAAAGACATAAATCAAACCCTAGAACACATGATATACCTTGGGAAAACCCTCCACTGATTCATAGGATAAAAAACCCAACAAACAATCTTGGAGTATGATTGATAAGTGGCAGAGAATGAATACAACACAATAGCAGATTGCTTTCACTGAGAGCACTAGAGAGTGGAGATCAAATGGAACACCATATCTAACTTTCCAAGTGCATAACACTTTAATAACAAGTTAAATTAGGTTATACAACAAAAATAGAATGGTTGCATGCATCAATAACTTATTAACACTGATAACACTAATACATATTCAATCATGCACCCCTAATTGACCTGGTGCCAAGTTGGCACTCCATAATTATCTCCCACTAGAAGATATGCACCCTCACTGACTTGGTGCCAAGTTGGAACTCTATAATTATCTCCCACAAGAAGATATGTGCCTTCCATTAATTAACTAACTCTAACTGAGTGTACTGAACTAAACTGGATGGAACTGCATGCAACTGAATGTAGCTGAACATAACTGAATGTAACTGAATAGAACTGAATGTAACTGAACATAGCTGAATGTAACTGAACATAACTGAATGTAACTGAACATAATTGAATGTAACTGAATAGAACTAGTGCTTCTCCATCAGTGTCATCTTCAACAACCACTTGCATAAATTAAGGAGTTGATTCCTTAATTAACTGAACTTGTTTACCATAACTAATACTCAATTGATGTCTTATCAATTCGAGTTCACTTGGTGGCAACATGGGCAATTCGAATTTTCTCTCCATCTCTGTGCTTATATTAGTTATATTTGCATGGTCCATATGTGTTTTCATAAATTATATATCATATCATATACTCATAAGATTGTTTCCAAACCTAAAATCATATGTATTACCCTGGGTCATATAGTCACATGCTAAAGTAAATCACTTTAGGGGTAGCTAATCCCTAAAGGAGACTTGTAGCACCTGTTGACCATGACTAGCCATGCATCATATAGTATATCCTCGAGACTTAATACACCATAAATCATGTGAACTTAATACACCACAAGTTCCGTACTTGACACAACAAGTCTCAGACCTTAATATAATATAAGGTCAAGGAGAAGATATGAAGCTAATTACAACATAGATTATGGACTTGATTACAACACAAGTCTCATCTGAATGAATCCCGGAGCTGTACTCTCAACAAGTTATATGTTAGTTCTCCTGAGATAAGAGAGTTCTCCTTTGGATTGTTTTATACTTTTTCGGACTTTGGAGACTAAATTTACTAAAAATTTCCCAATAGAGTCTTCTTCGGCATTTTCAGACTCTCAAATTGTGAAAACTCTGTCGAGAATCCATTAATTCGGGCTCGTAATATCCATGGATTAGTGCTTTATCAATCATTCTTCTATATCTTCTTCGAGCTTTCTAACAATGAAAAAGGTTCTGAGTTTTCTTTATTGGACTCATTAAACATTTACAAGAAAGGGGGGAAGGGAATTTCATTCAAATTTATTTTATATAATGACAGCAAGTCTTGTCATTCTTGAACAAAGCACCAGTTTGAGTCTATCAATAGTTGGGTTCTAGTTTTTGGCCTTAGGATTAAGACTGATCTCAGAGTTCGCACTCCTCTAGTTGGTTCCTCTTCCAATTATATGGAGAATCTGTTAATGTCTCCTACATTGCAGATTTGTATCGTTGATCCTTTTGTGTCTAAAGATGCCTTAGTCACATTTGTGTCGTGCTCACTGTTCAAGGATAAAATCTGTGATGACCTTTCTGCAGTTGCCTTGACCTTTTGTTCGACCACTCCTTGGTATCAGTTCATTACATCGAATATTCGGTGGTGCTTGTTTCAAAAATTTGTTCCAGTTCCAAATCAAATCAATCTTTGATTTTCCTCGTGTTGGATGATGGAGGATGCTTTAATGCCTTCCTTCCAACAGATATCTTCCTATTGACTTCAATATATCTTACTCTCGAAATGAGGTTTAGAGTTCATGATAGTATGTTGGGGATTGTAGTCAATAGTGGCAGTTTCCCTCGTTATTGGGTAGCAAGAATACCTTAATGTATCCTACTCGATGGATTCTTCAGGTGTCCAACTTCAAGACCATTTATTCACTCTTGTTAGAATGTACTAGGTACCTTGGGGACCATTTTCATTGATGGTGGTTTCCCTCATGTTTGTTAACGGTTCTCATTAATGACCGGTAATCAAACAACTTCCTCCATGTTTGACGTCAATCCTTTATTCACATGGTTAGGATTTGTACCTTTGGGCGGGTTGGATTGAAGACCTCGGGCTAACATTAGCATCATCATATTTTTCTATTTCTCGATTTGTGCAAGACCTTGTCACACCTCATATGACATTTTCCGAGACATAGATCCACCTTGTATTCTTGTGGTAATGATCGATTTTTTAGCATGGATCCATGTTGTTCATTTGTGGTCATGACTCCCCTAGATTGTACATGGCACCTTTTTGCATATTGTGCGGCCATGATAGTTACATCAGTTATACACTTGTTGGATGTGTCTTGTATCTTTCAGGCGATCATTTTTATATGGACATGTATGTCCTAGAGATTAGATTGTTTGACTATTATCTCTCTTTCAGGTACCTTCGTTCGAGCCTACGATCTTGGATTCTCCAGTTTCTTCAACTCCATGAATCAACCATCCCTATTTTTAATGTATTCATGCTACGTCTTACCCTCTAACCTCATACATTAGGGGGCATCTATTATATCCCAAAATGGCACTTCTTCGTTCGTGATGACATTTACATGTTTTGTCGCATGACGACAATTCCATGATGACACTTCATGAAAATTATTATTAGTCACCCAAAGGAAACCTGTGGATGGAAGGGACATATCAGAATTTTTGTAGCTCCGTTTAACCTCTTTCCTGGACCATTGGAACGGTACTATCGTACTAAGGAACAACTTTCCAGAACAAACCAACTCCCAAAAACTCTTCAAAATACCCTAAAAATTCATTTTTTGACACATATGCAAGTTGTCAGTGGGAAACCTGCATTTTTCAATTTTGTATACTCGACTTGTAAGTGGAAAACCTGTGTATATCCCCTGAAGTGGTCAAAAAATATAAAATTCTTGAAATTTGGATGGTTTGGGTGGTTTTGGAATTGCCTCCTTGATTGTAATTGACTTATCCTTGACCCTACCTCTTCAGATTTCTATATAAGAGAGGGAGAAGGGACCATGAAAGGGCACTTAGCCTTTGGTATTGTTATGCTGGTGAAATTCAGACTCTCATGCCCCCTACCTTTTCCCTAGCTGTCATCTACCCTTTCTGTAGAGCTCGAAGGCTGAGAGTCTTGGAGGAGAGAAGTAGGAGATCCAGATCGAAGTTTTCACAAGGTGCCTTACATGAGGAGAAGGTATATCTTGTACTTCTTCGATTTATTAATAAATATTTGATGTCATTCCCTTTCCGAATCATTGTTTATATCTCAATTTATGATCATATGTTGATGTTTATGAGATTATGGTTTCATATTGTATTTAATATCATCATCTTACATATGGTCAAATTGGTTTGAGGAAGGTTGGAAGTTGTTTTGGAGGTCTCTTGGTTGGAGAGAAAGAGGAGGGATAGAAAGCAAGCTTGGATCAACCTTCATTGTATGAGGTATGAACCCTTGTAACCCTTGAAATCTTGTTTAAATTTATACTTGCAAAGTCTTATACATTAGTATGCATACCGATAGTATGTTGGTGGCATCAAAACCTAGCCATCTGATATATTACCTAACAACACCCACCCAAAATTTCTCCATCAAAAGGTACCAAACTGGTTTTTTACTATTGACAACACTGAGCCAAAATAAAATCTTGCATTTCAAGGGACATTTTAAATTCCAGATTGAAGTGTACCACCAAAATAAAGGAGGTTGGTCTTGTTCAACTCTTAATTCTAGGTAGCCAATACTAGGATAGTAAGTCCAACATGTAGGATTTCTTTCCTAGAGGTGTTCATCCTCCCTATCCACCTGTTGAGGCCTGGAAATTCGCAGGCGGCAACAGTGAGGGATTCTCCCCAATCAGCGTTCCCAACTAGCCCGCTGACTGTTTGGTATAGGGAATCCGTCCGGTTTGTGGTCCGGCTACCGTAGGTCAAAGTAACAAACAAAGGGCTTTACCGGTTGCGGCCCGGCCCACCGAGTTTTTGTATTTTGACTTAAAGGAATGATATGCACGTGCCTAATTAAATGCAGGCTGGTTTAAATGCAGGGGCGGTCACAAAGTGATGCGCAGGTTCTTACCTCTCGTCTTATGCTCACAAGCAAACAAACCAGGTACGAACAAAAATAACTAACTATCTAAACTATCCCTAGGGAGCGAGGCTATCAACTTAACTGAGCAATACAAAATCACATACAGTAAGAAAAATCACAGATAGCTGATACTTTTCCCACAGCATATGAAAACTACAAATATTCAAATAACCAGTTAGCCGATCATTCTATAACAACAATTATTGCTCATAGTGCAAATGCATCCCAGAAAAGACTGCAAAATAATTAACAAGAACTTAGGTTCGAAACATCAAATATCCTTACAGCGCATGAACTACAGCTGAACACGAAATAGTCCTTCTTCAGCATTATTCATTGAATAGCATTGGTACATTTCACTTCTTTACTCTTTCCAGCAGACAAAATTGCAGTTCACTTCGCAAAACAAAATAGTTCCTCTTGCAAGTCAACAATTACAAAATTTTCTAAGGGAAAAAAGCCCCCCTTTCATCGAGCTTCCCATTATTTAAACTACAACCCCCCCTCTCTGGGTTCCTTCAACGCGTCTTTTCAATGCCCTTGACGATTCAGTTTCTTTCCTGGTCGTTTCACCTTCTCCATCATTTCCACAGGCGTTTATTTTCTGACAGTAACCGCTAAAAAGAAAATGTCCCATCGACGCCTCGGTCATTCGTTCACGTTGTCTTTTCCGACGTGATGCTCTGCTTCAGCGATTCGTGAGATGATCTCTGCATACAAACGTGGTGCATTATCCATTTAATTCAGACATTAGGCATCCATAATTTTTAAAATTAAAATGATAAATTCACAACGAGCTAGCCTAGTTCATCCGGGTGAGGAAATGCGGGGGCTCGGAACGGCAACGAAAAGGTAAATTGGTAGTCGGGCAGTTCTTAGATCGGATGGGAGAAGGCTCCAGGAGCCGCAACGGCGGAGGAGTGCCGGAAGAGGGGGAGCGAAAACACGGGCGTCGTAGGTGATCGAGCGGCGGAGAGGAGTGGATCGGACGACAGACTACTCTGCCACCCGCAACGGCGGATGGAACGCAGGCTACAAAAAAGGCGCCGGAGGCTAAATAAGGCGGAGCTCGGGTGTTGGGTGAAACTCAAGTCGGGGCCCGACTTTATCTCCCCAGCCGCAACGTCGGGTGAACCGGAACTCTGGGCAAGCGATGCACAACCCGAATCGGGCGTCGGAGAGAAG
>LPNX010404973.1:0-11155 GCA_001517045.1 Pseudotsuga menziesii
AATGATATGATTTATTTAGAATATAATTAAAATTGAATTTACAAAAAATTAATGGTATGACTTATTTAGAAAAAATATGAATGAATAATTTTTAGTATATAGTTATTAAATTGAACTCCTTGGTATTAAGGTAAGTCATCACGCAGGAAAGGAAAGTAATAAATAAAGTAATAAGGGGGTGCCAATCACCCGCCCCACCACAGGGTACGTGTTCTCGCGGTGCCAATAAAGAGTAGGTCTTAAGGTAGAGACCGGTACCATATCTAGGGAACGACCTTAGATCAATAAAAAATATATCATAGGGAATAGATCCTCTCATGGCGAGCCTGCCTAACCGAGTCCTTATAGCCAGTTCATATACCTTATAGTACTAATTAAGCCAGCTACTAAGGACCATTCGACTATAGGCCACTCGACAGCTATTAATTTATGTTAAGATTCATTTATAAATTCCAAAATTTTAAGTTAGTTATTAATATTATTTATTTTTAAAATTAATTTATAAATTATAAAATTTAAGTTCAATAAATAAATAATTAAAATAATTTTATTTCAATACTAATTAAAGACAAATTCTCCATTCCCTTCATCGATGAAATGTTGGATGAGCTTCATTGCGCGCGAGTGGAAAAAAAGGAACACACACACACACTTGCACACACACACACATTCTTGCTTTGGCTATGCTGAACCTCCATGTCGACTTGGCGATGTGGACATTAGGAGCACGTGCGCGCCCCTAGACATGTGCATGCGTGTCTGTAAGGCCACCTCAACAAGGACGTTCACACGTGTTTAGTGCGTACGTTTTCAACACGCGTGCGCGTCCCTATGTTTTTAATAAAAAAAACCTACAGCGAATAGCTCATTTCCACTCACAAACTCACATGCATGCAACAACAATGGCAAGCTACAGTTGGACTCATCTAGGAGCCGAAAACAAGCGTCCAAGCACCCCAAAATGACACCCACGACCGCTGGAATAAGGTAGGTTGATTACTATTTGCATTTTATTGTTTTTTCTTTGTTTATTTTAATGTTTTTCATTGTTTTTCAAATAAAATCTAAAATTTAAAAAAATTGCAAATGAATTGAAATCAAACAAATTTGATATTGCAGATACATTACCTCTACCATAATGACAAATACCAATGAACAATCCGTACAAAGCAGTGAAACAAACCAATTAGAGGACCCAATAAACCCTAAATTTAAAGAACTCGATGGTGAACCACTAGAAAACCCTGAAGATGAATTTAGCGAACCACCAGAAAACCCCGAAGATGAATTACATGGGGATTTAAACCAGTTAAATATATTGAGTGATGAACTGAAGAACACCAGGGAACCCTCTCGGGTTTTCCTCGCCACATCACTACAAAACATAATTGAGTCTATCAACATTGCCCACAGTGAGATAACCATTTTGAGCCAATATAGGGCTCGAATGAGAGAACATTATGCCATTGATATATCCAAAGAAGATATAAAATACCTAAATATCACAAAATCCCAACTGTGGAGTAAATTTATAGATCCTAGAATAGGATAGCCTCCAGATGTGAGGAAGAGGCGAGTTTGCATGGACTGGTGTAATTGCCATCCATGGAGAGAAAATTGGAGGAAGAGATGGTTCATGGTTTTTGACAAGCCTCCATGCAACAATGTCAAGGTCCCACAGTATTTTTTCAGGAAAATACAGGCTGAGTTTGTGTTAGGGTTCCATGTGAACTACTTCGACATCACCAAGTTCCAGGGCATTGGTCTTGGATCAGCCCAAGATCAACCTCACACCCATCAAAACACACTCAGAGGACCTCCTGCACCTAGGCGAGAGCCAAACCCTCTTCCTGAACCCCCTGGGTTAGGTAGCGTCCTAGATGAGATCCACGAGTCTGTTAGATGTGCCACATGACACCTTTTGAGGCATACCACATTTTTGGCTATGTCATCACAAAGCGAGCAGGACCACCCCAAGACACACACTTTTGAATAGTCTACTCATGGTGAGCGAGGGAGAGCAGCTATAGGTGGTAGCTAGGATGATTCATCCAAATCAATAGGACAAGTGCCACATCATTGTTCTCACTGTGGGCATCATCATCGTCGTCATCATCATCGTCGTCATCGTCATCATAATTCCAATTAAGGACCCAGAAAAGAGCACTATAATTAAAAATTCCAATGATCCCAATTTTTAATGGAAAAACAATATCCTTTGGTATAAAGAGAGGATTTATTTAAACTGAAAATCTAAATTCAAGGCTAAGGTAATGAAGGAATCCCATGATTCATGAATTACATGACACATGGGATTATTCAAATCTTACTATAATGCAAGAAGATCATTTTTCTAGAAGGGGATGCAAAAAGATATCCAGCATTTTGTGGCAGAATGTGACAAATGCCAAAGGAACAAAAGCAAAAATATTTTAACCCTAGGTTTACTTCACCCCCTACACATTCCCAACCAGAAATGCATATGGTTCCACAAGAAAAGCTCATAGTTCCACCAACAATTCTCATAGTTCCATATATGTGCATGGTTCCATACTGCTTATGGTTCCATGAATGTGCATGGTTCCACCAATAATGCTCATGGTTGCACCAATAATGATCATGGTACCACTAATAATGTTCGTGTTATCACCAATAATGTTCATGGTTCCATAAATGCCATGGTTCCTAATGCTCATGGTTCCATAAACGCACATGGTTCCACCAATAATGCTCGTGTTTCCACCAATAATACTCATGGTTCCATAAATGCGCATAGTTCCACCAATAATGCTCATGGTTCCATAAATGCCCATGGTTCCATAATGCTCATGGTTCCATAAATGTGCATGGTTCCGCGAGTAATGCTTGTGGTTCCACCAAAAATGCTCGTGGTTCAATAAATGGGCATGGTTCCACCACTTGGTGACCATTGATCAGGGTTCCACCACCAACGCTCATGGTTCCACCAATAATGTTAATGGATCCATTAACTTGGTTGGAGACTCAACCAACAAATATGCAATATTACACCGAATATGTTCATGGTTCCATGAACAATACTCATGGTTCCACTAATAGTGCTCATGGTTCCGCCAACAATGCTCATGGTTCCACTAATAATGCTCATAGTTCCATGAGAAATGCTCATGGTTCCATATCTAGATGTCATAGTTCCACCAACAATGCTCATGGTTCCACTAATAGTGCTCATAGCTCCACTAACAATGCTCATGGTTCCATCGAAAATGATCATGGTTCCCTAAACTGAGCTCTTGGTTCCACCAATAGTGCTCTTGGTTCCACCAATAATGCTCATGGTTCCACTAATAATACTCATGGTTCCACCAACAATGCTCATGGTTCCATAGCTAGCACTCATGGTTCCACTAATAGTGCTCATGGTTCCGCCAACAATGCTCATGGTTCCGACAACAATGCCTATTATTAGTGGAACCATGAGCATTATTAGTGGAACCATGAGCATTATTTGTGGAACGATGAGCATTGTTGGTGGAACCATGAGCACTCATGGTTCCGACAACAATGCCTATTATTAGTGGAACCATGAGCATTATTAGTGGAACCATGAGCATTATTTGTGGAACGATGAGCATTGTTGGTGGAACCATGAGCACTATTAGTGGAACCGTGAGCGTTATTGGTGGAACCATGAACATATTTGGTGTAATATTGCATATTTGTTAGATGAATCTCCAACTAAGTTGATGGATCCATGAACATTGTTGGTGGAACCATAAGCGTTGGTGGTGGAACCATGAGCAATGGTCACCAAGTGGTGGAAGAATAATATTTTCCACTTACTTACCAAGTGGTGGAACCATGAGCACTATTGGTGGAACCAAGAGCTCAGTTTATGGAACCATGAGCATTGTGTTGGGGCGTGCATCCCAACGGTCCTTAAGGCGGGTAACCCCGCAGGGGTTTGGAGTTTGTAAGCAGAGTTACGGCTCAAAATAGTCTTAGGGGTGTCAGGGTTGGATAAAATTCCTCTGTTTGTAATAAACCCATGGTTTAAGTCCAGGGTTTAGGGTTCAGGGTGCCCATGGTTTAAGACCATGGTTTTGTAATATATGCACTATAAATAAGCACTNTGTGTTGGGGCGCGCATCCCAACGGTCCTTAAGGCGGGTAACCCCGCAGGGGTTTGGAGTTTGTAAGCAGAGTTACGGCTCAAAATAGTCTTAGGGGTGTCAGGGTTGGATAAAAGTCCTCTGTTTGTAATAAACCCATGGTTTAAGTCCAGGGTTTAGGGTTCAGGGTGCCCATGGTTTAAGACCATGGTTTTGTAATATATGCACTATAAATAAGCACTTTTGTAAAGAAGTAAGGTTAGGTTTTTTATGTATAAGGAAGTGCTGTAAAGCTACGGATAAATTTTGTAAGAGAAGGATAAGTCCCAGCTGTGTGCGTGGACGACCTCTGCAGCTGTGTACGCAGAGGCCTGCTGCTGTGTCCGCGGCTTTGAGGACTTGAAAGGATCTGTAGCTGAGTGCGCAGATCAGAACTGTGGTTTTTGTAGAAAGTTGAATAAAACACAGTTCTGTGGACGTAACCCCTACACTGGGGGTGAACCACGTTATATCTGGTGTTGTGGTTCTTTGTGTTGTATTTTGTTATGCTCTTTCATGCATTAATATCTATATATCTGATAAGTAAAGATCACTGCTAGATAATTACTTCGCTGCGAATTCCCAGTAAAGGGTTGCGCAAAGCACTGTTTGTTTATCTAACCGCGAAGCTAAATAAGTGAATGTTAAGCTATGTGATTTATATTTACAACCTGGTAAAAGCTAAAGGTACAGTAATATCCCTCTTCTGCTTGTAGAAACCTGGTTCTGCGGCACCCCATAGCTGTTTCGGGTGAGACTGCAACCTGTTCACAGGTTGTTGCCGAAAGGGCCAACACTGTGGGTCTTTTTTTGGTGCGAAGTTAAAGGTATAAAGCCCGGGTCTGCCCTATTTCCCAACAAATTGGTTCCGTTGCAGGTTGAACTCAGTATCTTCTCAAGAGGGGTTTACGTCGTACCTTGAGGGCTATGTTCTGGAGGCCCTCTGTGAAGGAAATCGGTGATTGGTTTGACAAGACTTATCTCAAATTCGCCGAGCAAGAGAACAAAGATCCATGTCGTAGTGCATACAACTTTTTACAACGGTACGTTTTTGCTGATGCTTATGAGATTTTTTTCGGTACTATACACATAGAGTTGCACCAGTGGTTATCCACGTTAACAGAGAGAAGGACGAAATTCCAAGCTTTTCAGTTTCCTGCTTGGACCCCCGCAAGAGTTCATCTTGTGAAACAAGTGAACAACGAGATATCCCGCGCTGTTGATTTCTGGACAACGCGAACCTTTGAAGCATTTGTGATGGAGTTTGCTATCAACACAAGTACGTATTTCAGTGAATCTGAACGCCAATTTTTCGAAGGACCAAGGGGTAAGTTTTTGAATTCATTGAATTTGAGAGTTAAACTGCTATTAGCTGAAAAAGTTATCTTGCTATTTGAATTAGACTGTTAGATTTAGTATTACTAACCTATGTTTGCAAGTGACAATACCTTCGACGAGCAAAGAGGTTTGCTGCGAAGTGGAAATAGGTACAAAAGAGATTTTGGGTCCTATTCTTAGGATCAACACACCGAGTATCAACCTATACCTCCCGCAGATTCAGTACTCGAAGACACCCCCCCTGTCGGCCACCCCCCGTTAACCCCGCAGCGCAGACCTATTTTCCCTGAGAAACCGTTGCAGTCGGAAAGTTACCCTAGCCAGAGTAGCCTGGTCGGAGGTCAGTCTACCCCGGTAAGCTTCCCCCCACTCACTTCTAATCCCCCTCCCATTCCCCCTCGATCCTCAATGGCCAACATGCATGATGATATTAAGTTGCCCGTTTTCAAAGGAACTGGATCAGAGGATCCAGAACAATTTTGGTTTTTATGTGAAGCAGTATGGACTGCTAAGACCATTACGGATCAGGATACCAAAAGGGTGCAGCTAGTTACTTCCTTTAGAGACCGTGCTCTGACCTGGTTCATGAAGTTTTCCAGCACCCAGAACCATGCCTTGGCCGACATAAAAGCAGCCATGATAAAGGAATTTAAGAAACCGAAATCAGAGTCGCAGTGCATCACTAAATTGAAAGAGATTCAGCAGAAGCGTGGCGAATCAGTGTGGGACTTTTATCAGAGGTTCAAAGTCTTACTGGACCAAGTCAGTTTTACCATTGGACCTGCGCAGCACAAGGAATGGTTTATTGCAGCATTGCTACCCCATATCAGAATGCCACTCATGCAACAGAAGGTGGCTGACTAGTAGGAGGCTCTGGAGATCGCGATGAAGCTTGAGACCACCCCTGTCGAAGACAATTCTAGTATTGCTCAAATCCAAGTGCAGTTGGCAGCTATGGCTCTAGAGCTTCGCGATATGAAGAAGGGAAAAATCGGTCGCGAAGAGGTTTGGTGTACGCAATGTCGGACAGAAGGTCACGACAAGGAAAGATCTCCTATGGTAAGAACTTACCTGAATACTGGCACACCAAACCCATTTCCACCGCGAGTTCTATATTGTGATCTCTGCAGAACGACGGGCCAGCATCGACCTGAAGACTGCTATCTACTCCAGAGGTATGGGAAAGTACCTAAGAACCCTTACTGTAAATTCTGTAAGTCTGTAGGCCATACTGAAGAAGAGTGTCGTAGCTATGACCTCATGAAAGAGCGCACCTACGACGCCTACCGGGTACACAATGAGGAGCAGAATAATGATGGGTATGGTTACCGTGGTGGGGCTTTTGGAGGTCGTGGTCATGGTGGTATGGTAGGACGAGGCCGAGGCCAGGTTGTGTGCTACAACTGGAACCAAGCTGGGCATCTAGCTAGAGACTGTCGGAACCCAACTACGACATGTCGGTACTACCCCGCAGTAGATCATGTGATCGAACAGTGCCCCCAGCTGATCGCTAACATTCAGGACAGAAACAGTGCCCCTACTCAGAATATTCAAATTATTTTCGTCGAGCAAATACCTGCTCCAACCATTAATTTGGTTATGCGAAGTGGAGCTACGACACACATACAGAATACGGAGAAACAGCCTGATGAACCTTGGGTTCGTAAGGCCCCTCAAAGAGTCCCAGCATTTGATACTCAAAAAGAAAAAGAGACAATCATGGCCGCTAAGACATATTTCATTATTCCTAGTTCATCGGTCGTACCTGTGCAGCAGCATCCGCAGGCATCGTAGCCACAAGAGGCTTCGACATATAAAGTAAGTACCCTGTCTTCCTTTATATAGATCTATATGAAACTCTTAAGGAATCAAAATGCCTTACAGGAGCTACAAAAAGTTATTTCCTCCTGTGAACCCCAACAAAGTAGTGATAGGGAAAGAAGTCTTAATAGGGTCAGAAGAACTGGTAGGGAAGTGCGACTGAATGTTCAGATAGGAGAGTATGATCTGACTGATGTCATCCTGGACCTAGGGTCAGAAGTCAATGTCCTAACCAAGAAAACCTAGGAACAAATGGGAAAACCTGTTCTTGCTTGGTCTCCTATCTAGTTGAGGTTATCCAATTAGTAGAGGATCGTGCCCCTAGGGAGATTCCCTAGTGTCCCAGTAGATATTGATGGGGTCAATACCTTCACGGATTTCGAAGCGATTGAGATCATTGACGATAGAAATCCCTATCCTGCCTTGTTAGGAATTGAGTGGGCAATGGAAAATGTTGCAGTCATTAACCTTAAGAACAGACAGATGACTTTTGAAGGGAACAATTTGAGAGTCATAGTACCTATGGATCCTTCTCAATGGGAAAGGTACACCGAACCCCTCGACGCCGAAGCTCAGGATACCCTGGACCAAATTTGATAATATCACAGCTACGAATGAAGACTATGTGCACCCTACTACTGAGGGTATCATGGATTGGCATTGCAACAGCCCCTGCATGACAGACTTAGATGATGAGCTTGAAAACTGGCAGAACAAACTTTATGAGTTGCATGAACATAAATGTGCCAGAATATCTAAATCCCTCCGATGGCTAGGCGCGCAGGAAAGAGTCCTCCCCACTTTTGATGGCTTGTCTGACCCAGACCATCTTATCAAGCAATTCTCAGACCAGATCCCAGATTCACAGAAAATGGAGACTCTGGATTTAGCATTCAGAGCCACCGTAGCCAGATAGTGGACTAACCATAAGAAGAATCTTCCTAATTGGAGAGTCTATCAGAATTTCCTTCGCCTCAGATTTGCGGATCAGCCCTTGGAGGTGCGCACCTGATGTACTAGAAAGAATAACCCTCAAGAAAATTTGGCGCAGTGTTATGACGCCTGGAAGCAGGTCCCTCAGCAAGAATGGGTCCATTGATTTGTGCATACTCTGGAACCGATACCAAAGAATTGGTATGAGGCGGCCGAACTTCGCCAGGATACTGTAAATTGGAATTGCCTTCCTAATATTTTTGTGATTACCTTTTCTACTAATGAAGTCTGTCCAGATTTAGATGCATCTATCAGGTTGATCCATACTAAGGTATTCGATGATCAAGAATTCATAGAATACCGACCTGATTGGAAATCACAAGAAGCTTATGCAGTGGAATGTTATAACCTTGCAATTGACGAGGATACTGATCCGCGCAATATTGATATTCCTGAGTCAGAAGGCCACTGCGACGTACATGGACTAGTGGTCGAAGCTATGGAAGTGACTCAGCCCCTGAAGACGTCGACAGTCAACATTGGATCAAAAGAACAGCCTAAGTATGCTACCATTGGAGATTATTGGGACGACGAGATGGTAAGCAAAGTAACCCAACTTCTCCACGAATACCAGGACCTATTTTCGACGAATTTCTCAGAAATGAAAGGTATCCTAGGTGATATTGGTGTGATGAAGATCCCTTTGAAACCTGATGTGAAGCCAATGAAACAGCGCCCCTACAGGTTGAACCCAAAGTATAAGGAAAAATTAAGGGTGGAGCTGGATAAGATGCTTGCTGCAGGAATCATTGAACCTGTTGAAGAATCCGAGTGGGTCAGTCCTATGGTAGTACAGGAGAAAAATACTAAGGGTGAAATCCGAATCTGTGTTGATCTAAGGAAGCTCAATGATGCTTGTCTACATGATCCGTTCCCTACTCCCTTTACAGATGAAGTGTTAGACAATGTTGGGGGCCAAGAAGTGTACTCTTTCACAAATGGATTTTCAGGTTACCATCAGATCAGAATTGCTCCTGAAGATCGGCATAAGGAAACCTTCGCTACAGAAATGGGATCCTTTCAGTACACAGTTATTCCCTTTGGATTGAAGAATGCTCCAGCTATCTTTTCTAGGGTAGTCATCTCTACGTTTAAATACTTTATCCATAAATTCTTAGAAGTTTATTTCGATGACTGGACTATCTTTGGGCTACTAAAAGACCATATAACTAGTTTAAGACTTATGCTGGATAAATGTAGACAACACCAGATTTCTTTAAACTTAAAAAAGTGTATCTTTTTTGCACCCTTTCGCATTCTGCTCGGCCACATTGTATGTAAGAAAGGATTGATGATGGATCCCGCGAATATAGCTATCATTGTGAACCTGCCACCTCCGAAGTTCGTTAAACAGCTGCGAACGACACTTGGTCACACCGGATACTATAGGAAATTCATCAAAGGCTATGCTCAGATTACAGCCCCAATGGAAAAACAGTTGAAGAAATATATTAAGTTCGAATGGACGCCTGAGTGCCAAGCAATTTTGGATATTTTGAAGGAAAAAATGGTCACGGCTCCAATCTTAGTATTCCCTAACTGGAATAAGGAGTTCCACGTGCATGTTGATGCATCCTCCATTGCTCTGGGTACAGTATTGGTTCAGTCAGGCGAAGGTAATATTGACCACCCTATTTCTTTTGCAAGTAGAAAATTGTCTACAGTAGAGAAAAATTACACTACAACAGAACATGAAGGTCTTGCTATGGTATATGCACTGCAGAAGTTTCGACATTATCTATTAGGATCTCATTTTAAGATGTTCACTGACCACTCTGCTTTGAAATATTTGGTTAACAAACCTATGCTAGGTGGCAGGATATGCAGATGGTTGATCCTGTTTCAGGAATATGACTTTGAGATCATTGTTAATCCTGGAAGACTTAATCTAGGACCTGACCACATGTCGAGGCTTGATTCAGGTGAAGAACCCACCAGTTTGGACGAAGGTCTTCCTGATGCCCAGTTGTTCTCCATCCAGATGGTTGATGAATACTTTCAAGACATTTTCCAGTACTTTTCTATAGTTTTCCCGCCCGCTGAGATGACCACACAGTAGAAGAAGTAGCTGGTCATGTGCGCTGCCGATTTTACCTTAATAGCAGGACAGCTATATAAAATGGGACCGGATGAGATATTGCGTAGATGTGTCCTAGAGCATGAAAAGCCACAAATTTTGGCTGAGGCACACTCCAGAGTCACAGGAGGTCACTATGCAGGAAAGGCCACGGTACAAAATATTTTGATAGCCGGCTTATGGTGGCCCATAGTTCACAAAGACGCAAGGGAATATTGCCACAGCTGTGACATCTATCAGAGGATAGGTAAACCATCTAGGAGGGATGAAATGCCTCTAGTTCTGCAAGTAACCTTACAAGCATTCAAAAAATGGGATATTGATTTTGTTGGCCCCATCAACCCCCCTGCGAAGAAGTCAGGAGCCAGATACATCATTACAGCAACCGATTACCTTACCCGCTAGACCGAAGCTCACCCAGTTAAGACCTGTAGTGTTGCTACAGCTGCGAAGTTCATCTTCGACAACATCCTGTCCAGATTTGGGTGTCCTAGAGTTCTTATGAGTGATCAAGGATCACATTTTCTAAACAAGACTATTGAATTATTGACTGAAGAATTTCAGGTTTATCATCAGAAGAGTACTGCCTATCATCCACAAGAAAATGGGACTGTCAAAGCTTTTAACAAGATCCTTGAACATGCTTTGACGAAAGTTTGCAATGTTAACAGAAATGACTGGGATCTTAGAATTCCAGCGGTGCTATGGGATTATAGAACTACTTGCAAGAAGTTGACAGGCCATACACCTTTTAGGTTGGTCTACGGGCAAGAAGCAGTCATGCCTATGGAGTACA
>LPNX010405013.1:25365-37959 GCA_001517045.1 Pseudotsuga menziesii
AGGAAAAGGTAACCACAAGCTTATCCTTGTAGACTCATCAAAATATGAGGAGGAACTGGTAGCCATGACACTCGACATCATAGAGGATGCCGTAGCAAATAAAGTGCTGGTCGAAACCCAATTCCCATGATTTGTTGACGCGGGAGCACTAGCAAGTCGACCAAGAAAGCTAAGACCACCCACATGACGACGCCTGAGAACATCGTCAATATGGTGTCTACGCCTCCGCCCCGCTCACCGACGAAAAATAACCAAGGAGCAAGTACCGGTACCATAGTCAGTAAGCCCCCTTGAGTTGTGCAAAAGTGCGATGATGGAGGCTGTGAAAGCAAAGTTCGACAAAGATAGAGATTTGCAGGCATTCATTTAGAAGTTGCCTGACATATTTATGTCGACACAAAGGATCACTACAAAAGCACCTCTCTTCGCGACTGGAGGATACCAACCAGGCCATGAAGCCCAATCCAGAACCTTTGTAACCATCACATCGACTTTTGAGAGAAATCCCGACAAGGAAGCTGAAGTGGTTGCACATCGGTCCTCAATGATCACTCTAACCGTACCCCAAGCCGACCTACCAGCCACTGCACCGACTGAAGGAGAAGAAACTGAGGAGGACATAGCTCAACAAATTAACCAAATGTTCTGTAACATAGACTCACCTCTGCACCCTGACAATCCACCACTTACCCACCCCTCCCCCAACCCAGTCACCCCCGACCATTCACCAACTCCATCACCACCACCACCCCCCAACTCAGAGCAAACCCCCCCACAACTATCAATACCAACTACGACCAATTCTTCACCCCTTGCATCGAATCCACTAGAAGCAACAGCCATCCCACCTCCCCAACCAAATATACCATCGACCACCGTCCCACAAACCAAAGAGCCCGACTCGAATTTTGTAGGTACACTGGTGCCGACACAAGAGAAAAAAGATAAGCATAAGAAGAGGAAGGAGAAATAGAAGAAGGAGAATCATGGACAGCCATCAAGGGTCCACATCAAGTTGAAGGATGCAACTTCACTGACCAACCTNGCGAAAAAAGATAAGCATAAGAAGAGGAAGGAGAAATAGAAGAAGGAGAATCATGGACAGCCATCAAGGGTCCACATCAAGTTGAAGGATGCAACTTCACTGACCAACCTAGAGCTAGGACAACTTCTGAAGACCCTAGCAAGCGAAGCAAAGACAAGAAGTGAGCAAAGGAGTAAGGAAATCGACGACCAAAATGTAGAATAGGTCGAGTTCCTCAACAAATGCAGGAATCTAACCCAATCCGTCATGTCGGGCCCCGTAGAGGTCGACATAGACAAACCGCTCGAAAGGGCATATTAGCTATTTGAGAGCATGGTGTTGGCACTCCAATATCACATTTAGGAAACCAAGGAATAACAAAAAGAAGAAACTGCTAGACTCCTAATGGCACACGAAAGGGCATATTAGCTATTTGAGAGCATGGTGTTGGCACTCCAATATCACATTTAGGAAACCAAGGAATAACAAAAAGAAGAAACTGCTAGACTCCTAATGGCACAACACACTGCCTTTTCTGAAGCCTATAAAGTACTGCAAGATCATATGGAGGAGTTTTTCATAACTGAAGAAATACTGAGAGACTGGCCTAATTACTATGGGAAAGTCTTTCAACAAACTCGACAAACTCGACAAGGGATTCAGGCATTAGAAAGCAGGAAAACCACTGAGGAAGCACTCAGAACGACAATAGAAGAACAAATAGTGCTTGAAACAGCCAAACTATAGAGACTACAAAGGGAAGCACATCAGTGGGTGCAACAAGCTCTCCCTAACTTGTAAAAATTCGACATCATCTGCCCGCAGATGAAATGACTTATCGAGACTGCACAGGAGAAGGACCAGTTTATGGGTCCCAACATGGAGAGGATAGCCGAAGTCTCCATTTCAAAGAAGATGCCGATCTTATCAAGCTTGACCACACTCACCATCGACATCTAGAAAATTTTGCAGAGTTGGATAGATTTCCAACATCACCTCACAGTAACAGCCCCCACCATTGTAGAAGTCTGTGTACAGAAGCGACCGATCATCAGACTTCACATCCCACCACAATAACTATTGCGACCAACCAGAAAGAATTTTGGACCTCCCTGTTTCTTTGGGACAAAGAAACGTTTTGTTCATGGGGGAGATGTAGAAGGAGCAAGTCAATAAGTCGACTTGAATGATAGCCAACTTAGTCGATTAGCCGACTAAGTCAGCGGCTGAGTAAACTAGAGATTATGTTGGCCACATAAGGTCGTGTCGGTTCACCAAACTGACAGGTAGTTATTTTGTAACCGTTCTGTAATCATATATATTAGGTTGTTGAGCCAAATGAAAACGCAGTTCAGTTCTCTGTGTTGTATGGACTCATTCGTATAATATAATCTGTTAATTCGCCTACTTGTTCTCAGCTCTTGTCTCTGTTTTATATGTATTTTTTAGTATGTATTATTGGTAACCTTATGTGATCTATGATATTACAACATAAGTCAAGCAAAATATATATTTTGATGTATCATGTAACTATGTAAATTAATNGTTTTAGTATGTATTATTGGTAACCTTATGTGATCTATGATATTACAACATAAGTCAAGCAAAATATATATTTTGATGTATCATGTAACTATGTAAATTAATAAAAATACCACAGGTAGCTATGGAACTGCAACGTGAAAGAGATGGGGGCATGATTCCATAAGGGATAGGGTGGGGAGTTAGTCAAACTCCTAAGCTAGTAGGGTGTGACTAGATGTCAAAGGGGAAACCCATGTATCCTCATCTGCTTTTTTCCTTTGTCCTCAATCATCAATTTCTTCTAGAAGTTGGTTCAGGCAGTTAATGCCTTGGGCAGAGCAAGGCATGGCAGTTTAATGGCTTGACTAAGTAGGCCTACATATATGCAGGTCTGTAGCCTAGGAGGCCGCGTTCTTTCTTCCACAGCAAGAAAACCCATGTGGGAATGTGTGCTCGTTCCCCCATCCCCTGAGTCACGCTAAACATTGGGTCATTCACGTTGTTCGGGAAGCCTAGTGGGGGAGAGTCGTTTTCCTGATCCTACATGTTGTGCATTCATCCTGCGGCTAGAGAACTGTGTTTTGTTCTAGGTCGTTCATCCAAAACTGAAAGTAGAACCACCTCTTTGCTCTATGTTAGTGTTTTGAACTGTTTACCCATATCCGGCAGCCGTGAATCTCATGGGATGAGAAACTTGTTGTTTTGCTGAGTGATTGGCAGGTGGAGATCACTCGATTTTATGAAAGAGTGCTCCTTCGAGTTTTTCCCCATTGTTTTTGAGCAGTATTTCATCTTTCTGAATGGTTTTCTGATTTACCTGAGTCATGGAAGGTGTTTTCGCAAGGGTCTCCTCTATCATAGAGAGTGTGAGCCTGTTTGTTGAGTTACACTATGGTTTTCTGTGTTGTGCACCCTTGGTTTTGGGTCTGTACTGTACATAAGCTTGAGGAGTGGAAGAGAAGAGGAATGGCCTTGATAAACATAGTGCAGAGAGAAACCTCAGGAAAGGGTAAGAGTGGCTAGTAAATTTTCACTTCATGCCTTGAAGAGCATTGAAAGGGAAGGCATATCTTGAGGGACCATGGACCATAGAAGGGGATGCTTCCTTGTGTTGGGTATGTAGGTAATGTGGATCCCAGACCAAATAGACCTTATGAGGGTGTCCCTAACTCTTGAATGAGCCACTAGCTTAGTCATTCTACCTTTCCACTGCCTTAGTAGCCTAATAAACCCAACTTGGTGTTGGCTTGGCTGAGTAAGCCTGATAAACCCAACATTGGGTGGCTTGTAATCCTGCAGTCTGATAAACCCAGCTTAGTGTTGGCTTGGCTGGACAGTCTGATAAAACCAACTGAAGGTTGGCTTGATTTTGTTTGTGCTTTGGCCTGGCTGTGTGTAAGTCTGTTGTTTCCTAGTTCCTTGTGGGAATCATTCCCAACTCAGGGGTGACAGTGTGTTAATAGGTTAATGAACACACTAGCCTATGGTTGGGTGGAATGTTGTAGTGACATAGCTAGTTGCGAGACAACTTAATCATCAAGATAAGTGTATCTGGTATGCTTGTTTATACCATGCATTTGCTTATGAGTTTTTTTGAACATGTTGAATGCTTAATTGATGGCTACATACAAGTTTAATTCTGTTATGTTTTTCTGCATTTTACTTATGTACATTCCTTGTGTTTTTGTGATGCATTGCCTAAGTTCATGGCTGCTAGAAGCCTGTTACAGGGCCAAAAATGCAGCCAAGGTAAGAATCGTTGTGTTTCTGCCCTTTGGAATTTTCCTACGGAAGGCGGAAGGTGGAAACCGGAAGAGAAAATGTTGAACATGGCTGAATTGTTGTGTTTTCGCACCCTGGGATCCGCCTGTGGAAGGCGGAAGACGGGAGGCAAAAAAGGAAGTTACAAACAAGGCTTAAAGTGGGTTTTCTGATTTCTGAAGTTTGAGGTCGGAAGGCGGAAATTGAAAGTGCAGAAGGATTCTAAGGAAAAAAGATAACCTTATTATTTGCAAAGTGCGCAAAGCAGAAAGTGGAAGTGCAGAAGGCGGAAGGCGGAAGGGTCATTGAAGTGTTCCGTTGCACTTGGAATTTCGATTTCTGAGTTTGAGGTGTGGAAGGCAGAAAGCAGAAATGTGAAATGTCGAAGGGCTGTTGAAGTATTCTGTCGCACTTGGAATTTCCAATTTCTGTGTTCCGAAGTACGAAAGGACAAAGGATGAAGGGTCATTGAAGTGTTCGGTCGCACTTGGGATTTCTGATTTTTTATTTTCGATGTGCAGAAGGCGGAGAGCGGAAGTGTGGAAGGCAGAAGGAGGAAGAGAGATTAAGTATTGTCCATCGAACTTTATATTTTGATTTCCAATTTCTGAGGTCAGAATGGCGGAAGTATGAAAGTGTGGAATGCAAACTGCAGAAAGACAATTTCAGTGTGGAAGAAATCATTTCGGTCGCAGAAGTGGTCTATTGAGGGAGGGACAACTATTATAGTGATGTACATGGGTTCCTAAGCCTGGAAAGGAAGGTGGAAGTTTCTATCAGAAGAAAAAAAAAAGGAAAGAGTGTTCTTGAAGCAAATTTGTTTAATTTATCTGCATTATGGGTATGGGGACGTTACAAGCTCACAAAGAGTAAAACATTTCACAAACAAGATTGAATCCGGAATAGGAAGATATCATTTTTCCTCCCTAACCATCCATCTCAGTTTAAATCCTATGATGTTTGGACCACATTGGAAACAATGATCCAATTTTGGTTGTAATTCCTTGGATCTAGTTGGCTCCCTCTTACATTTCTTGAGCTACTTGTGAGGGGCTTCTCATCAAATGGCTCCTTCTAGACTTCACCCCTCCATTCTTAAATAAGGATTCAATTGTCCTCATTTGTTATCTTACCAAGATGTAATTGCTCCTTCTCATATATATTTAAACCAAATGTGATATGGACCAAATTTATGCACTTGGATTGGACCCATTAAAGGCCCTCATTTGCATGATGTATTGTCCACAACACATACTCATGTACTATGATCATGCCCTTGATCCCATATTATATTGAAAAAATACTACAAGCATGGAGATGTCTTCGTTATTTCTATATGAGATTATATACACCTTAGCTCATTGTTTGGTTATTTGAAGGTGGGTCTCCACCACTCTGCACCCCTTGCTTTTCTGGGGAAGGGGTCCTTCTCTTCACTAACGCCTACTTGGTTAGATAGTTGTGTTGTTCCATTGGTTTTAGAAAAAAGAAATATGTGATTTATTTCATCCATACAATGTGCTCCTAACCTTATGTCAAGTGGAAATTGTTAACAACCAAAATGCATAGCATAAAAAAACCCATGCTTTGTTATTACATATAACCTCAACCAACAATGTGCAAAAGAATATAGCATGGTTAATCATAGTTAAATATTTTTACATTCAAAGTTTTCAAACATGCATATTTTTTTAAAGCAAATCAATAGTTAACAATGCTTAAAAAAACAATCATTAAATATTTATAAAGGATGAAAGGATTTAGAGTATATATAGGAGAAAAGATAGAGTAGATGCATAAAAAAAATAAAAGTGCCGAAAATAAGCCATGAATGAACCCACTTTACAGATGGTATGCTTAACATGTGATTTATAACCAAAGTAATTTTTAGTTATTTTTGTAATGATATATATCTCTAACATGGAGCATGGAGCTTTTAGATGTGCGTGCTGTTTTTAAGAAGGAAAGTTACGCAATAATATTTTCAAAAATTAAGAGAAATTAAAAAAAATTATATAAATTATTAATTAAAAAAAATCTATCTTAAACTTAAATTAAATTAAAAAAACTAAATAGTAAAAAAAAAATAAAAAAATAAAAAGATGATGAACCACATGAAAATCTATAATAATTGAAAACACCAACTAAATAATAAATTTACTTTAATTAAATAAACAATAGAAAACCAACCATGTTACGATCAGTCCAAAACTTTAACTAAACATTCATTAATCTTTCATGGAGGATTCCTCTGGTTAGACATACTGTATTTGGTTGATGTCAACCTTATTTCAACGATTACAAGATTGCCAAGGGTAGGAACAGACCCATTTTCATTCTTGGAGAAGGACAACAACCCCAACCACATTGTGAAAGTCAAGGATAAGTATGACCTGGTCAAGTCTAGCAGAGGCTTCTCCATATCCTCTATTGGTGATCTTACTATTCTCACAACAACAATGATATTGTCACACAAAATGTTGCACACATCACGACCAAACCAATGTACGGCATGAGTAGTAATGTTGGATGCACTCAGTGCAAAAGGAGTTCAAATCAATTGGTCCCAATTTTTTCTTAATGAATTGTTACAAGACGCATCCTCATCGTAGGAAGAAGGTACTGCTTTCCATTATTCTTGGTTATTGATTTTAATCTCATTTATTGTTTGGTCTGAGCCGACAGATTACCAACCGGTAGACTTACCTATTGCACGTAGAGGTGCAAGATACCAGAACCTCTGGTTCTCACCAAACAAAAGCTGAAAAATGAATAGTAATAGTGAGTTTTACGTCCACATTGAATCCTTAAAGACCCTAGTCAAGCACCAGGTCAGATTGAGTGCAACCACTATTTCCAAGTTTAGGTGAATTGTCAAGTTTCAAATTGGTCCACATTATGTTTCCATCCAATCATGGAGAGACCCACAACATTTGTGGTTGGCGACACAATATGTACTAGCAAAACAAGATGTAGAAACTTTTATTAGTGATTGGCTAGAAGAATGGCAACAGGAAATGCCACCAAATAAAAGGAAGAACAAAGAAGTCAATCAAGATAAACACCAGAGGAAAAACACAGAAGGGGCATATCCAAACAAAACTAAGCCCAATTTTCCTCATCAAGAACTACCGCTAGAACAAGAAGAAGAAGAAGGGCACGACGTCGAAGAAAAAAGGGAACCTAAGCGTAAGAAATAGAAGGCTAACAAAGAATCCAACACTTTCGTATTAATGAGGAGGAGGTAGCAACATTAGCATAAGCACTACAAGAAGCCACCTAGTCAAGTCTCCATGACCTCGACAGACAACATAATCAATTTACTACTACTATCATAGATATGTTCAATGAACTAGGAAGGACAATTGAATAAATCAAAATTGTTGTAGAGCATGCACCCCAAGAACTACAGTCATAAAATGTGCCTGGCCCATCAGAAGCACCTGAACCGCCACAACATTCTACCCTCTTTTATAATGTATCCTATTTAACAAAAAGTGAAAAGATTCATGGAATATTTTGTATTTTGGGTATAACATTTTGCTCGTAACTCACAATTGGGTGGAATTTATACCATTGGAAAGGTCTTGAAATTATCTACAACTTTGATGTTTGTATTTTTTCTTAATTACTTACCGTTTGTCTGGGACAGACGTTTTAGTAACAAAGCATCTTTTAAAATATGCTTTTTTTAAGATGATTTTTTACTAAAACGTTTGCCCCAGACAAATGGTAAGGAATTAGGAAAACTGCAAAATCACAAAGTTGTAGAGAATTTCAATACCTTCCCAATCGTCTAAAGTTTTCCCAATTCCGATTTACGAGAAAAATGTTATGCCTAAAATACAAAATATTCCTGAAATATTCTAGTCTTTTTTCAAATAGGATACATTTTGGTCAAAATAAAACCTTATGCCATAGGCCAAGAGGAGACCACCCCATTAAAGTACAACTCCAAAGAGAATTCTTGGATCTAGAGGCTCCAGATTCTAGTGAGATTGACATAAATACTGGCCATATATTCTTAGATTTCTGAAAGATGCGACTAAAGGATGTGCATGCCTTACAAAAAGGGGTGGTTGCAGAGATTAGAGTAAGAGGAAGTACCCTCAATAAGGAGGTGAAGCAATCTGAGAAGGAGATCAACAAAATCAAGGAAAATATGCAAAGGACCAAGAAAAAAGTAAGGGGAGAATAAGAAAGTAAGCAGAAACTCAAACATATCATAAATATTGCATGTTCAAATCTTGAATAGTTGAAATATTACAAGAAATGCCACCAGAAGACAAGGTCCTTAGGCTAGGAAAGATAGTGGCTAACCTTAGGAAAAAAGTTACAAAGCTGGAAGAGAAAAGGAGACCCAACACACCTCCATAAGTGTTGGAGAGCAAAAGAGAGGCAGCAACTCAGGCTACAAAAAGAATGATAGAAGCAAAGCAAACATATGCTNATGGAAGAGAAAAGGAGACCCAACACACCTCCATAAGTGTTGGAGAGCAAAAGAGAGGCAGCAACTCAGGCTACAAAAAGAATGATAGAAGCAAAGCAAACATATGCTAAGGATGTCGACCAAGTATCTCAAAATTGGGAAGCATTAATGGATGACGAGAAATCACAAAAGATTGCAAATGAGCTGATTGCATTTGAAACAAACATCACGCAAATAAGAAACGATATGAAGCAGCTACCCTTAGCGCAGAAAATGGCTAAAGGAAACAGAGATGAGAACACTGCAGCAACAAATGACTGTGTTACGCACACAACAGCAGCAACACGAGGAAAAGCTAGAATAATTGCAGGCTGAAGCAGAGAGAGTTATAGGAATAATTCAGTCTATAAGCAACAAATGACTGTGTTACGCACACAACAGCAGCAACACGAGGAAAAGCTAGAATAATTGCAGGCTGAAGCAGAGAGAGTTATAGGAATAATTCAGTCTATACATCAGAAGGTGCACGAAGTAGCGACATCAGTAGAAAAAAGTCATGCCAGAACACGTCAGTTTCGACCTGGTGGAGAAAATGCAGAAAACAAAGAAAGAAGTGCGCACATAGGAAGAGAAAGTGGTGAAAATCATAGAATATTTTGAGAACAAAATCAACACAAGTCAGTACATGGAGCAATATCTTTGCGTGGCTCGGGATGAGCCACAAGTGAGTGTTGGGGGCCTATTGGGCCTAGGGACAATAGAGAGAAATTCAAAGTATGGAGAAGAGCTAAAAGGGAAGAGGAAGGAGCTACGATTGAGGAAGCAACATAAAGGAGAATGGGAAGGATGTTGCGAAAGAGGAAGTAAAAGAGAAAAAGAAGAAGAGGAGAAGGCATTGGGAAAGGAAGCTGCGGCAGATAAGTAAGACGTGATAGAAGGATAGAATGTGACATGAGATGGTATGACAGAATATCAGCAAAAGCAAGCATGCAAATAGCGTAACGGCCAGAAAACGACAGTAAGGCATAATGCTGAAAAAGAGACAGATCTTAATGAGCATGGGTACGAGCTCAGCTGGAGCCAAAAGAAACCACATGTGTGAATGCATATTTCTAAGTCAGGTCGATAGTGCCTCTCATTATGTGTTTCTAGAATAGGAAAGACAACTTGTTGGATGGGTATAGTAAGTCGGCTGAGATAGTGATAGAAAAGGAGTCTGTAATGAGTCTGTATAGAGTTTGTACAGAGACGGTATTGAGTCTCTATCAAGTATGTAAGGGACTTGTATCGAGTCTGTAATAGTGTTATAAAAGAAGGAACCCAAGCTATATGTGGGTTAGATTCTTGGTTAGACTCTATGTAAGACTCTTGAGCTAGGCTGGAATTAGACGTTCGTGATTAGACATTGACGGATTAATCTATTGAGCTAGACTCAGTAGGCATTAATGGTTAATGGATTTGTATTGTTGAGTTTATCAGAGTGATGGATCTGCAGTTGAGTGCGCAGACGAGAAGGGAAGGTTGAGTCGATCCAGGCTGTGTGTGGACCACTAGTAGAAGTAGAGTAGAAAGAGAAAAGAGAGAAGATCAGATAGCATGAGAGGGAGGAAGATTTTTTAAATTTAGAGAAGAAGATCTTGAGCAGAGTCTGCAGCTTGGTGTGCAAATGAAAGGTGCATCTATTTCCTCATACCAGATGAAGAGCACCTTGTGGTTTTTGCCCAGATGGATTTCCACGTTATATTCTGTGTATATGTGTGAATGCCGAAAGTAGATTAGATATATGTGTGATTATTGTAGTGAATCAATGACTATAGATTTGTTTACAAATGAATAGATGTATGATGGCCACATTATATTACTGAAAATGATTATGTTTCATGCATGTTGTTTATTTACTTAAGTTTTGTTGGGACGCGTACTCTAAGGATCGTTAGTTTTGGTAACTCCGCGGTGGTTGAGGAAGTTTGTAAGCGGAGTTACGGGTCAAAATAGTATTATGGGTGTCGGGGTAAGTCAAAGCCCCTTTTTGTAATAAACCCATGGTTTAAATCCAAGGTTTAGGGTTGGTAATGCCCATGGTTTAAGTCCATGGTTTTGTAATAGTGTAAGATATAAATAGGCACTTTTGTAAATAAGAAAAGTTAGGTTTTATGATGTAAGAAAGATTAAGGCGAGGCTAAGGCTGATTTTGTAAGGAAAGGTTAAGTCCCAACTGTGTGCGTGGATGACCCCTGCAGATGTGTGCGCAGAGGGTTTTTGTAAGAAGATTAAGGAAAGATCTGTAGCTATGTGCGCAGAGGCCTGCAACTGTGTGTGTGGCTTTAAGGACTGAAGNCTCTGCAGATGTGTGCGCAGAGGGTTTTTGTAAGAAGATTAAGGAAAGATCTGTAGCTATGTGCGCAGAGGCCTGCAACTGTGTGTGTGGCTTTAAGGACTGAAGGGATCTGCAGCTGAGTGCGCAGATCAAAACTGTGGTTTTGTAGCAAGTTGAATAAAACACAGTTTTGTGGACGTAGCCCCTACACTGGGGGTGAACCATGTTATATCTGGTGTTGTGGTTTCTTGTGTTGTTTCTATTTATATTTTCTTTTATGCATTAATAACTGTTTACATTTGATAAATTAGATCACTGCTAATAATAAGCTTCGTTGGGAATTCCCTGTAGTGGGTTAAGCAAGTCATGGTTGTTTATCGATCTGCGAAGTTGTATATGAGTAAATGGTAAATCTTTGTAAGTATTGATTAATAAGTTATCAAAGGCTAAGGTATAGTAATACCCCTCTCTGCTTGCAAAAAGCTAATTCTGCAGCACCCCATAGCTATTTCGGGNGGTAAAGCTTTGTAAGTATTGATTAATAAGTTATCAAAGGCTAAGGTATAGTAATACCCCTCTCTGCTTGCAAAAAGCTAATTCTGCAGCACCCCATAGCTATTTCGGGTGAGACTACAACCTGCGCGCAGGTTGTTGCCGAAAGGGCCAAAACTGTGGGTCTTTTGTTGGTGCGAAGCAAAAGGATTAAAACCCGAGTCTACCCTAGTGCCCAACAAATTGGTTCCATTGCCGGTTGAACTCAGTATCTGCTCAAGAGGGGTTTACGTCATACCTCGAGGGCTATGTTCTGGAGGCCCTCTGTGAAGGAAATCGGTGATTGGTTTGCTGAGACTTATTTGAAATTCGCGCAGCAAGAGAACACAAATCCGCGTCATAGCGCAAGTGAATTTTTACAAAGGTATGTTTTTTGTGATGCTTATGAAATTTTCTTTGGTAGTATCCACATAGAGTTGCACCAGTGGTTGTCTAGGTTAACAGAGAGAAGGATGAACTTCCAAGCTCGACGGGTTCTCGCGTGGACCCCCGCAAGTGTCAATCTTGTGCAACACGTGAACAACGAGGTATCCCGCGCTGTTGATTTCTGGACGACGCAAACGTTGGAAGCCTTCGTGGCAGAGTTTGCCATTAACACAAGTACCTCCTTCAGCGAAGCTAAACGGCAATTCTTCAAAGGCCCCCATGGTAAGTTTTTGAATTCATTAAGCTTGAGGATTAAAATACTATTGTTTGAAAAGGGTATATTGCTATTTGAATCATACTGTTAGCTTAGTAGTACTAACATATGTTTGCAAGTGATAATACCTTCGACGAGCAAAGTGGTTTGCCGCGAAGTGAGAAAAGGTACAAGAGAGATTTTGATTCCTATTCCTCCGGTCAGGCTATTGTGTCTTCCCCTATAAATCCTAAAGAGCCCGACCTTGAAGAAAACCCTTCAGTTGGAAACCCTCCAGTCACCCCGCTGCGTAGTTCTGTTACCCCTGAAATTCCGTCGCAGTCTGACAGTCAACCAAGTCCGAGTAT
>LPNX010405013.1:47866-59931 GCA_001517045.1 Pseudotsuga menziesii
TCCTCAGCAGAAGTAAGGGAGATGCGTGAACAATTCCAATAGCTATTCCAGAAACCAATCCTGAAAAAGGTTAGTAAGATCAAGTCATTTCTGTCAAGTTGCTTAGCGCAAATCCAAGATAAATATGATGTTGTGAATCTCCAAGCACTAATAAAAGAAACCCTAGAAGAGTCGCAACCTCAAAAGATGGTTAACCATGTCAAGAAGAAGTTCAAAACTGGGCATGAGTTAAGAATGAATACGCAAACAGGTGACTATGACATGGATTACATCATCTTAGACCTGGGCCCATATGTCAATACTTTGGCAAGACAAACTTGGAAAGTATGGGCAAGCCACGCTTGGACTGGTCTCCTTTCCAGTTGCGACTTGCAAATCAAGTGAAGGTCCTACCAATTGGTAGGTTGAGTCAAGCCCCTGACGACATTAAGGGGTTGTGCACATTGGGCCATAGATAATCAGACCATTATTAATTTCAAGAAGAGGATTCTCTCATTGAGGATGATGAGATGAGGGTAGTGCCGCCTATTGATCCATTGGAGGGACAAAGATACATCGAGCCTCTCTACAATGAGAGACAGGGTGACTATCTTGACCAAATCTACAGTGTCACTGCTTTACAAGAAGACTACATCAATCCGATAGCAGATGGAAACCTGAGCTGGAAGAGTGCTAGTTCCTGCACATTAGACTTAGGAGAGGCCTTGGAGAACTGGAAAAATCAGTTGCATGAGGTCTCTATAAGAAGTTACGCCAGAGTTACAAGGTCTTTGTGACGTTTGGAGAATGAGTTGCGATAAATTCCCACCTATGAGGGTTTACCTAAGATGGTGACCTTCTTAAGTGAGTTTGAAGGACTTATAACAGAGTTGCAGTGCTTGTCCAAGTTAGACCATGTACTAAAATCTACACTCGCGAGATGGCGGGGTACACACAAGTAGTCCATAACAAATTGGCCATAGTGTAGAAGGTTTATGGAAGTCAGATTCGGTGAAGAATTCACCCTCGTGAATCACAAGTATTCAGGGTTGGTGAACCCTGTTGAACATCATAATCACTGTCGCATGACATTTTCAGAATACCCACGACACGAATGGATCCATCATTTCATTCATACATTGGAAATGACACCTAGAACCTAGAATACATCCATGGAATTGCGACAAGGAACCCAGGAGTGGGATGGGCTCATTAAGCAGTTTGCACACACATTTGAATTTGCTGATGAGAAACCTACAATCGATGTTGTGCTTCAAATAATAAAGGAAAATATATTTGCTAAAATCCCTATCGAAGAGGAAAATTCCCACCAGTGCAGCATGACCATCCAGGAATGTATGGCCTGCTATAATTTAGTTGGAGACCCAGATGATGATCCAACTAACATAAAAGTACCGAAATTAGAGGGTACACGCGCAGTGGAATGAAGTGGTATTTCAAGCGATCAGTTCCTCAAGCCACTGAAAATCAAGAAAGTAAATATTGGGTCGCTAGAGAACCCAAAGTTCGCCAATATAGGAGATTATTGGGATGAAGAGACAGTCGCGAAGATCACAGACTTGCCACACGAGTATCATGACCTATTTCCTGCCAATTTCTCAGAGATGAAGGGAATAGTCGATGACCTGGGAGAGATGAAAATACCCCTGCAACCATATGCTAAGCCATTTAAACAGTGACCTTATAGATTGAATCCAAGGTATAAACAAAAGGTAAAATTTGAATTGGATTGTGTCACATGCCCCAATTTCGCAAAAATAATATTATCTTATTTGATTTTATTTAAAGACAATATGAAAAATTTTATGCTAAGTTGTAATTGATGACTCAATAGAGTCAAGGATATTAAATGTAATTCTGAATATTTTAATTATAAATAAATAAAAGAGGAGACAACAGCTTAGGAGAGCTATTAAAAGAGTATTTACGAGTCAAATTGGTGGAGGAGACTGGGTGGAGAGCAAGCAGACATGTGGCAGCATCCTCAAACCACTTCCAATTGTTGCAGGTGGAAACCTCCCTACATTTGGGTTCATGATCCCCCACGAAAGTGGGATCAGAGCAGGTGGCTCAATTAATGACAACTAACCCAAAAGACCTAGGCAATCTTTATAAAAATTCNAAACCTACCTACATTTGGGTTCATGATCCCCCACGAAAGTGGGATCAGAGCAGGTGGCTCAATTAATGACAACTAACCCAAAAGACCTAGGCAATCTTTATAAAAATTCCCATTGAAGAGAGCTAAGGCTGCTCATTCTAGGGAAGTGATCATTCAGGTGAATGCACTTTAGATAAATTCAATGGCAAGGGAATTTGTGGAAATATTTTGAGGGGTTAACTGCTAAGTGATCTAGTGCATTTTTTCAGCTGAAGGATATTACTGCTGAGTGCAGAGTGATTATTGATTCATTGGACTAGTCTATTGTTTGCTTGCTCCACTAGTTCTCAGCCAAGGAGACCAGGAACAGGCTCGGGGGTCCTAAGGAAGTGTTGTTTGAGCACTCTCCGAGAGTTGGTAGGGAGGAACGACCTCCAAATGTTGTTGTTGTCCATCTTAATCAGGTTCTACATTCTATTATGTTACTGTGTTAGATAGTAAAATGTGAATCTGACTGATTAATGAATGTTAAATGTTTAGTTGTGAACTGTTAGAGTTAGTAATCTTTTAATTTATTGAAAGAATGAATCTAAAATAGATAGAAAACAATTCTTATATATGTTTTTCCACGTCTGGAAGGACCAGACCGTACTCTAGCATAGACAGAGTATTTAAAGTAGATGAAGGAAGTGATAAGAGACTGATATGATTAGATATGTTATGCATTTTACAGTAGCTAGTAATTTATTTATGTATGTAGATTATTATTAGAAAATAACAATAACCTGTTTATCTATGCTTATTGTTTAACCAGCTTGTTTATGTAAGTATGCTGGAAAATAAATAGCAATAACTCATTACAAGTAGAAGGATTATCATATTAATAAATTACCCTAGTAGATAAGATGTTATGCTTATACACAATACATTATTCTTTTATTGAAAACAAAATATGCAAGAGGGTAAACTATGTTATGCTATATATATATTTTTCCTTGTGTGTATTTATTAACCTGTAGCATATGCAGTAGAAATAACCCAGTCAAACTACTTTATTACATTCAGCTAAATAAGGAATTAAAACTACAAATACTTAGTTTATTTACAAGTATTAACAACTGAATGAAGTCTAACAAATACTCGAACCCAAGTAGGGTGTTATTAAAATAATTAAATTATAAAGAACAAAACTAAGTGACAGAGTTTATGTACATATTTTCAAAGAACTCAAAATAAACTCTATCTGTAATTTATTACATAAAACAAATAAAATATGATAATAACTAACATTTAAATAAATGATTATTTATAAAAAGAACTGTTTTAAAAATTACAAACAGGATATACTTGTAAAAATAAATTACAGGGTTGAAACCCTGAACAAATATCATGTTTACAAATGACAAACATTAAGCTATAATCTGATTACTTGGATTATTTACTTTATAAACAACTAAACTAATATAAATGGTTGCAGTCCATTAAGGACAAATAAAAAGACAACTGTAATATTATAACTATAATTTTTCTCAACACATCTGTAACACTAGTTAAAAACCAAATTAACAAAGTAACAAAACTTATTAAAAATAAATTGAACAATTTCTTTAAACAATGGTTACCTACAGGAAAACCCTAGCTCGTATTTCTGAGCAAAATGAGTAAAATTAATAAATTAACCATGACTATGTGACAGTCTTAAAAACATCAATAGTAATCTTTTACAGAGTACATTAAATAGTACATAACTTCATTCATAATCAAAAAGGGTAAAAACCCTGAGTACACCGAGTATCAAATAGTAATACCATAAACTGAGTCCAAGCTCGAAGACAGAACTGTCTTAACAAAACTATTGTTTTATAATAACAAGCCATAAGGCTAAACATTTAAAACCAAATACAACACTCAGCTCACGGCCGAGTCTACCCATCGACTAGCAAGGGTTTAAAGACTTGCTAAAAACAACAACGACCTATAAACAAGATTGCATAACTAATAGCAAGCCTAGAAAAGCTTCCCAGCTTAGGGTTACTCCAAGCGACAACCCTGATACAAGTAGGGCAAGAACCCAAAATTTGACCACAGGGCTTACCCATATAAATCCACGGCCTTTGAAGACAATCGATGTACTTTTCTCTACGGTTGGTGCATGTAGCCTCAAGCCCTTGCAAGGAGTTTTCATTACAAGGTGTTAGTACACAAAGTACTTAAAATATCATTTACCCTTTTGTAACATAAAACACATGATGTATGATAAAAAAAATAATAATAAATTACCTGTTACATGAATGTCNTGTGTTAGTACACAAAGTACTTAAAATATCATTTACCCTTTTGTAACATAAAACACATGATGTATGATAAAAAAAATAATAATAAATTACCTGTTACATGAATGTCGAGCAATTTTGTGGAGAGACTGTCACCAACAACAACGAGTGCTTATATTTTTTCCAAACCCTACGATGAAGGCAAAGCACTCTCAAACAGCAAATAAACTCTCAGCTTTGCACAGCAGTGATAGACTAAGAAAAGAGAAAAATGGAGTATAAACAGGCTGCAAGCCAAGTGCAGCGAAACCAACAACTCTTGCAAGATGAAACCCATGGCTACAAAGAAATGCCCTTAATACTAAGCACTGACAACTACAGCAACATCCACTCAAAACTCAGAGCAAACTGGAGCAAGAAAGAACCCACGGCCGCCATGAAAATCTCGCAGAGCAGCCAAAGGCCAGCTTAAACTACGGAGGAAGAATGACAAGGTGTTAGGGTTGTAGGAGTTTTATATTCTCCAATATATGCCTATCAGATGACCACATGTCTCAATAAATATCAAAGCATGCGTGGGTCGAGCTCCATAGTCACCTGCACTACAAACATTTCCAATCATTTAAACAATGATTTTTATCATACAATGCATAAACTATATTATATACCTTGTTATCACGTCATAATTCAAATATAGTGCTTATCTTATGGTTTGTTAGTTCACCATTGGGATAACAATGTAAAATTAAAGTTGACCTAGCAAAAGGTGTCACCACTTAAACTATGGTTTATCTCGAAAACAATCATGCATAGAAATTATCTCATCGCTAATCATATGTCCATTATATCGTAATATTGATAGCATGATATGGATGTTTGGTAAACCATATCTCATTAATGTTGACCCTAGTAAGTATAGTAATCATTTGTTATACGGAAGAGTCCAAGTTGAATTGTTAAAAAAACATCGAACAACTATATTTTTATATGTTAAAATACATTGTGGTCTATGCATGGTTATACTCTTTTAAACCAACAATTCAAGCTGTGACAATTATAAAGTTGCATAGCATAGTAAAGAGTAGAATCAGGAACTCTTTACAAGTTCAAATTTGTTTTAGACTTGTATGTCTATAAACAAAATAGTTTATGTATATTCATAAGCCTTATAAAAACCAATGAATCAATGGTTGTAAACTATCAAGTTGGCTAGTATAGTAATAAAACACATTTATGAATTCTTTTACATAGTTCAAATTGGTTTAGACTTTAATAAACTATGGTTGTTTCTCAACTTGGCATTTGCTGGTAATTTACCATGTCTATATGTTTTGGTAGAATGGTTTTGTGCTTATACAAAATAACTAGTGCTTAGCATAGCATAGAAGGTTGACCTTTATAGAAAACATCAACCTTAGAAACTGTTTGTAGACAGTAACTTAATACAAGAAAGGTATTATAGAAATAATAAGGATGGCAATGGAATGATCCTACTCGAGTCTATAATCAATATAACCACATGGATTGACGTAAATTTAAGAAGTATAGGCAAACAGTGTTTTCATGTGAAAAGACACTATTGTTTTTACACTAATCAAACTTATAATGTCAAGAAGTTTACAGGCTGTAAGTTTCCCTGCAGAAGATAAATATCGATCAGCTTGATACTCAAGTAAATAGTATGATCATGTATAATAACCAATAGTACAATCAGTATAATGTTGCAAGATATGCATATTAAAGTAGAAGTTACTATGCAACTAAGATTACAAGTTTAGAACCACAGTAAGTATCTTTACTGTCGCTACGTACAATAAAGAAATAAAAACTGAAGAAAGTAAACTATTTTTACCTCATGGAAGTTGCTTGGAATTTAGCAGCTTATTTACTAAGCATATTAATTGCAAATAGAAACACTTCTGGATACTTTATAAAATTAAAACGTTACTCGTTCGATCATACCTGTAAACCTGTAAGAACCAGTAATCTTTTTGCATTAGCATAAATGCTAAGTAAGCCTGGGATTCAAAGTTAGATTCCACCTACTTGTCATAAAGAGGACTCATCAGTAAACTGAAATAAAACAATACGCAAGTAAACCTTATTCATGTTACAAAAAGGAAACTGCTTAGTTAACATAATTGAGATTATGTAATACTAATCATTTGACTGTTTCTTTTACAGCTAACCTTTAGCTGTTAGTAAACCACAGTTTTAGCATTTTATGTTATCTCAAAATTTTAAATTTTTGTGAAAATTTGGGGTTTTGACAAATCGCATGATTGACGCAAGAATTATTGAACCTGTTGAGGAATCATAGTGGATCTGCCCCATCATGATCTAGGACAAGAAAACTACAGGCGAACTTGGGATCTATGTNTCACATGATTGACGCAAGAATTATTGAACCTGTTGAGGAATCATAGTGGATCTGCCCCATCATGATCTAGGACAAGAAAACTACAGGCGAACTTGGGATCTATGTCGACCTAAGGAAGTTGAATGATGCATGCCTGTATGATCCATTCCCAACACCATTTACAGATGAAGTACTAGAAAGGATCAGAGGAAAAGAGATGTATTCATTCACCGACGACTTCTCTGGCTATCATCAAGTCAGAATCATGAAGGAGGATCACCACAAAATTACCTTCGTCACTGAATGAAGAGGATACCAGTATACGGTAATGCCCTTTGGACTCAAGAATGCACCTGCTATATTTTATAGAATAGTAGTCTCTACTTTTANAAAAAATTACCTTCGTCACTGAATGAAGAGGATACCAGTATACGGTAATGCCCTTTGGACTCAAGAATGCACCTGCTATATTTTATAGAATAGTAGTCTCTACTTTTAAATATTTTATTCATAAATTTCTTAAGGTCTACTTTGATGATTGGACTATGTTTGGTCTAGTAAGAGACCATAGTGAGAGTTTGTGCATGATGCTAGGCCATTGTCGCCAGTATTAGATCGCGCTTAATTCCAAGAAATGTATTTTTTGCACACCATTTGGTGTGTTGTTGGGTCACTTCATCTGTCGCGATGGTATTTTGGTCGACCTAGCGAAAGTTGCAATTGTCCTTGACTTACCACCACCCATATCAGTCACGCAACTTAGATCAATGCTAGGACACATAGGCTACTACAGGAATTTCATTAGAGGGTATGCCGAGATCACTACACCTATGGAGAAACTATTGAAGAAAGATGCAAGTTTCAATGGATCGAGCCTTGCCAGGAAATCTTGGATAAGTTAAAAAAAAGATGGCCACTGTGCCAATACTTGTGTTTTTGGACTGGAAGAAGGAGTTCCATGTTCAAGTCGATGCCTCATCTGTCATGCTTGACATTGTCTTAACACAACTAGGAGAGGGTGTACTTGACCACCCCATTTATTTTTTGAGTAGAAAACTCTCATCGGTAGAGAAAAATTACACCACGACAAAGAGAGAAGGCCTTGCTATGGTTTATGCGCTTCATAATTTTCAAAATGTACACTGATCATTCGGCCTTTAAAGTACCTGGTCAACAAGCCAATGTTGGGGGGAAGATCTGTCGATGGCTCCTCCTGTTTCAAGAACTTGACTTTGAGGTCATATTTGAACCTAGTCGACTCAATGTCGGTCCAAATCACCTGTTAAGGATCGAAAGTGGTGGGGAAACAACCAGCTTGGAGGATAACTTTCTCGATGCACAACTATTTGTGATCCACATGATGGACGATCAAAATACATAGTTTAACGCTATCATCCAGCTCCTCAGCATAGGTTATGCACCTGAAGGATTATCCACTAACTAGAAGAAACATTTGGTTGTCAGAGTTGCTAATTATATGTTGANCAGAATACATAGTTTAACGCTATCATCCAGCTCCTCAGCATAGGTTATGCACCTGAAGGATTATCCACTAACTAGAAGAAACATTTGGTTGTCAGAGTTGCTAATTATATGTTGATTGTGGGACATCTGTACAAGCTGGGCGTGAACAAGATACTGCATCGATGTGTTTAAAACTATGAACAACCTTGGGTAATGAGTGAAGCACATGCTGGTGTCACAGGAGGACACTAGGATGGAACGACAACCGTGCGCAAGATACTACAAACAGGACTATGGTGGCCAACCATACATATGGACACTAAGAGCTTCTTGTAGTGTTGTGATATCTTCCAGAGAATAGGAAAACCATCATGTCNGCTGGAACGACAAGCGTGCGCAAGATACTACAAACAGGACTATGGTGGCCAACCATACATATGGACACTAAGAGCTTCTTGTAGTGTTGTGATATCTTCCAGAGAATAGGAAAACCATCATGTCACGACAAGATGCCGCTTGCACCGCAGATAACACTTTAAGAATTTTACAAGTGGGTTGTTGATTTTATTGGACCAATTAGTCCACTAGGAAAGAGAACTGGCGCACGCTACATTATCACTACGACAAAATAATTAACCAGATGGGAAGAAGTCGCACCTGTGTTATAGCATATTTTACCACACCAGGTGAATCACACGTGTATGGCCTTCCCCTGTCCCTCTGCAGACTCCTTAAACCCCTTGGACCATTTTTTGTCCTTTGATGTTTCCTAGACCATCCCTAAAAACATGTGAAAATTGCTATACACGACTTTTAAACCTTTTATCACGTATATACGTGGGTTTGACCTCTAAAACCGCGTACATCGGGATGTGTACAAGAGACCAAATTCTTTTGGAGTTTTCCTTGACATGGATCTAACTCACTTGTCTCATGGCCTACCATATGCCTTGAGATCACTCGGATTCGACCCTTCATTGCCCCATTGAAGAGCTATATAAGGAACCCTTTGGATACATTGAAGAATATAAGAGAATCGAGAGCAAAGAAACTATATTCCATTGTTGCCGGAACTGGTGCTTGAGTCTGCATCCCTTTTTCCCTTGGAGCACTTTAGTGTTCTTCCCAATCTTGCCTTTTTCTTGTGAGTTTGCTATCGAGAGATGGAGGATTGAGGTGGTGGAGGCCCAAGTGGGGGATTCAGTTTCTCCGATTTGCGGACGTGCCAACAGAGGTTGTATTCATTGTAATCTCTGATTTTATATTTGTTAGAATATAATCCGTAAGGATTATTGTAAAATAAATAAATAGTAAGAAGCCGAAAGGGCTGGGCGNGTTTGTATTCATTGTAATCTCTGATTTTATATTTGTTAGAATATAATCCGTAAGGATTATTGTAAAATAAATAAATAGTAAGAAGCCGAAAGGGCTGGGCGGAAGGTGAAACCCAACCGTCACATAATTTGTATAAATATAGGCATTTGCATTAGAATAATTATCGAATCGGGAGTTATTACCAACAAGTGGTATCAGAGCGCTGCCATAACTCCTGCTTGTTGCCAGTCTGTCCATTCTTGGCATTCTACTTGCCAGTCCATTGCCAGACTGCTCCATCAGTCTTCCAGTTGAGTCACATGCATTGTCTGCATTAAAATTCCTTCATGATTGAGTTTGTGTGCTGAGGAAACCCTAATCCGGACGCGATTTGTATCTATATTATTCTGTAGAGGAAACCCTAATGAGTTGAGCATTTTGTATGTGTATTATTCTGGTGATTATCCTGCGTAGAGTTACCTAAGTCGCGACCTCTCATATCACTGCGAGCTTGTATTCTCTTTGCTGTGTATGCTGTGAAGATATTCTCCATACTGCGTAGTGAAGACATTCACTATGCTGTGTATTGAAGACATTGAATATATTCTCCACTTCCAGAAGTTCGTGACCTTCTATCTTCACCCATAACCTATTTGTCAAAGAATCCATGCATTTGTTGTTCAAACTTGGTACAATCCACATGCTGCCAGTTGCATCTCATGTAGGGATCCGTGATGGAAAACGATATGGAAGGATTATTGCGACTAGTCAAGTCTCAGAATTTATTGGAGATCGAGGTCGTATTTTTGCTGTTGCGACCGCTTTAAAGAATGAAGATCGTTGTTTTTTCCCTTTTCTGCGTGAAGTCTAGTATCCTCCACCTGCGATTTTGAACTGTGCCAGGTCTGTGTCCAATCTGGGAGGGTTGTGAGCCACCCCTTTGCTAAATATGCGAAGAATGAAGAGACTGTGGTCTTGCTACTTTGTTAAATGAAGAAGCTATTTGTATTTGACCGTTGGGAACGAAAACCCTAAATTTACCCATCGTAAATTCTGCAAACATTTTTCAAAGTGGCCCGTGAATGCTGTGCGTGGAGGCCTGTGACAGCGTGTATATACCTTGCGTTGAAGATTGAGTGACTCCATTCAAGAGCATGGAGAGTGAGCTTGTTATATGAGATGTGATTTCATAATATTTCTGCTGTGAGTTTTTGGTGAATGATGATCATTGTATGATGTGTTGGAAACACTGGAAACCCTAATTTTTTCTGCATAGATACCCTTTGCAATTGAAATCTAGAGCTGCGATTTCATGAGAGAGTGCTGAAGGCTGAAGTCACGTTGAAGGCTTGTTGAAGACTGCCTGGGAGTTATACCCATGGCTACAAAGGTTTGTTGCTGTAACAATATTCAATTTGATTTCTGCGTGGACTAAAGACTGCCTCAGAGTGTGGACTGTGTATTAAAGTCTACTGAAGACTGAGTGGAATGCTGGTGAACCAGTGGAGCTGCCTACATATCAAGCGTTAGCTGCCCTACTTGAAGACCAAGCGTTAGAAGCCTACGATTACCTCTGCAGTTGGAAGATTGCTACTGTGCAATCATTATGTTGACCCTTGCACAATATACAAGATTTTCATGTGTATGAATTAAGAATAATACCGTTGTATAACCCATTTTTGTATGAGCATAGTTCCTGTGTATGTTCATAAATTCTAGTTTTCTGCCTATGGAGCTATGAGCTGTTTCCTCTCGATGTGAAGACCGAGTTGAAGGACTAATAAGTGGTGCTGCAAGATATTGTATTAATGTATTTTTCATCTTCCATGAAGATTTGAAATGTATTGTTTATATAAACACCACTCTAGAATAAATGATATAGAGTTGCAAAATTAAATATAGCTCGCAGCTGCAAGATTGTTTTGATAGGGCTGTAGAATTATTTGTATAGGCTGTAGAATCATATTTTAATTTATAAAGGAGTAGGAATCTAAACCTGCATCCCATATCTTCTTCTAAGCATTCTATAAGTTACAATTTCCAGATTAGAGATGCACTCTTTGGCATCTAGTATTGGTGCTGCCCTTGCTGGCAAAGACCAATCCAAAGACTCTTCCAAGGTAGATTGCAGCAAGAGAGGACGAGGAAGAAGAAATTTCAGAGGTAGAGGGGGCAGAAGCAAAAGATCAGATTTGCAGCGCAAGCGTTGCGGAAAAACTGGGCACACATCAGATCGGTATTGGGCTTCATGGAACTCTATCAAAGACAAGCATAACCAGAAGACAGATGACCAAGATGCTAGTAAATTTTCTGATTCTTGTATTGTTGCACATTGTAATCTTGGATTTAATGAAATGACTTCACTTTCATCTTACAAAGATTGTTGGCTGCTTGATACTGGTGCAACATCACACATGACATTCAAAAAAGACTGTTTTGAAGAACTTAATGAATTAATAGATGGCATAGTTTACTTTGCAGATAAGTCAAGTATTAAACCAAAGGGAATGGGCACCATTCGACTGAAGATGCCTGGATTCCCTGATTTCTTGTT
>LPNX010405024.1:0-20229 GCA_001517045.1 Pseudotsuga menziesii
CACACACAAAGAGAGAGAGAGGGGGGGCGTGAGTGATAGAGATAGAAGGGGGAGGGGTGAGTGATAGTGAGAGAGTGGTGGAGGGAGGTATAGTGAAGGTGGAGAGAGGTTGTGAGAGTGAGGGAATGAGGGAATGACACACACACACACACACATACACATAGAGAGAGAGATATTGTCTGGGAGAGAGAGGCGGGGAGGTGTGAGAAACAATGGGAGAGGGGGAAGGGAGGAGCTTGTCGAGGCCTTAATACCCATATCTAATGTTCAAAACCTCTTAAAGGGATGTGCATATTTTCTTGGTGACCAAGCATACCTTGAGTAGGTCATTTTTTGTGCTTCAGATCATATTCCCTTAATCATGTCTCAGAGGTCTCATACATGCTGCTCAAAACCACCTAATTATACTAACATCCATATTAATAGTCCAAATATATCTATGAGATGCCTTGTGTGATTTTTTAAGGTATCCTTCCTATCCTTAGATTCCTAGAAGCTTTAGTTAGGGCGTAAGGCCATAGTTTCCTCCCCTAACCATGTCCATGGCCTTGAGATTCATACCTAGTGCTCAAGAAATTACGATGCCATGCATATTCTGATTAAGATTCAAATGCTTCACTTTCATTGTCATGTGTGGTGGTTGGAGGAATCACTTTTGGCCCTACATGGTTAACAAATTCCTTTAAGGCCTAAGTACCAAGTGTTTCTCCCTACCCATGTGGAGGGGCCTAATATCTATACTTAGTACTAAAAATGTTCTAATGGAACTAGTATCCTCATTTCAAGGTAAATGAAAACATGGAAGGATCTAATGAGGTTGTTCAACACATCATTCTTGGCTCTAGATGGATAGAATCATCTTCTAGGGGCTAAGTCCTAGGTTTCCTCCCTTATTATGTCTAAGGTCCCAAGACACATACATATTACTTAGAAACCCCTAATGGTTCCTATATCCCCATTCAAAAAAAACTATCAACATGAGAGGTCATCTATGGTGATTCAAGGTGTCGTTCATGGACCTTGAGCCCTTAAAACTGGTTTACAACCTAAAATTAAATATTTATGTACCAACCATCATTAAAACATTATCCTACATATCTAATGCTAAATATATCCTTGTCATGGCCATATCACAACTTAAAGGTTGAGGATACCCTTAAGAGATCATGTGTGTGGGTACTATTGACCCGACTTACAATGGAGGTTATACCTCATGACTCTATGATGACCAAATACAATAGTGAAATCCCTATGGAGGAATAAGACATCTCCCTTGGGGTATATTAATAAATTACATTTAAAATATTCTTTCAAGTTACAATATTTCAACACTCTCCCTTAATGAGAAGCGTATTCTATCGACAATGACATCATCAACTATAGGAGTAACGAGAGAGAGATAGAAGGCGAGAAGGGGAGAGAGGGTGAGAAAGGGAGGGATGGAGGGGAGCTATATTGAGGGAGGGATACAAGGTAAGAGAGAGAGAGAAGGGGTGAGGGATAAAGGTAGAGGGTTATTGATTAAGGGAGAAGAAGGGAGAGAGTGCTATAGGGAGGGATAATGGCGAATATAAAGAGAAGTTCGAGAGTGGGGTGGTAGGGACATGTATGGAGTAAGGGAGAGAAAGAAACATATAGGGAGGGATGTAGAGAGAATGAGAGATAGATATTAAGAAAGAGATAGGGGGTATCTAGGGATTATTGGGAGAGAGTTAAGGGGGTATAGAGAGAAACATTTATATGCATGAAAAGAAGGGAACACTAAAAACATTTTCTTTGTATGTAACCATAGAAAACATTTGTTTTCTTTTGATTTTATTCATTTCCTTAGTCGTGCACCTAACTTATTTATTGTTCTTAACCATATCATGTGTGCATTTTTCTTCTACATATTGCATGCACATTTTTCCTTTATATAACGTGTCCGCGTTTTAGGACTGTATAAATAGTGGAATGTTTCTATCTGACAACAACGTTACTCTGTCTAAACGAAAAACAAATTATCACACATTTTTTTTCAACAGAGCATGAGCCCGCCATTGGAAATATTCACAATACACCTTCTCCATCATTATTTTTTTTATGTAGGTGCAACATTGAGGACATATTTCATGGTTGAGGAGAACACAAGATAAGATATCAAGCTTCAAGACCATTTCACGGTGATGGTAGATATAGTACACAATTGTACAATAGAATCAACTTGAGGAGCAATTTATGATTTAAGTTTCATTTTCGTATTATTGAAGAGCACCAAAGGTAAATTTTCTCATTCATCATTGTTTTGATGGGAAATATGAACAATTGAGAAGGAATATTGAAGAACCTTGAAGGATCTATAGTTCTAAATCACTAAAGGTTTGAAATCTTGTAATTGAGGAGCAACAAAGAAAAACTATATTGAATTGATCATTGTGGTGATGGGGAATGTACCTAACTGGGGAAGAAAATCAACTAGGAAGAAGAGACCTCAAGAAGTCACTAAAGAAGAGAAAGAAAAGAAAAGAATAGACATGATGAATCAGAGGCTTTCTTTGGAAACTAATCCAAATCCAATTATAGAGGATACCATAGTTGATCCTATTAATCGACCATAAGAAAAAAGGAAGAATTCACTAGAGGAACCTTCAATTTCCACAATAGTTGTTGAACAAGCACCGCATGGAAGTATTCAAGAAGAAAAATGTAGGTGCTCATTAGGGGATGTTTCAATTCCCACTTCAATTCAAAGTGATAAGTTACCATCTCAAGATGAAGCTCATGAAGAGGCGTTGGACATGGAGCTTACTGTTGAAGAATAAAATGTTACCCGGACCATTGATGAGGATGTTGGACTTCCACCATCTAACTACCAGTAAGAGAATGAAGGAAAACAAGCTACTACTGAAATGCTACAGCGTATTGTTGATGCGCTACATGGTAGAATTCCAACCCCCTTACCTCCATTAGAAAGCACACGTTGAAGAACTCTGAAGCGTATACAAGTTGATGAAAGTATCCTCAATTCCATTGAAGGTACGCTACCTAAATGTAGTATTGCTTATCAAACTCAACAGATACTAAATAAATATTTTGTTTCTAAATGTGATGGAGATAAATATAGATTATTTTTATCATTGTTAAAATCTAGTGGCATGAATATTGTTATGAAAAATTTAGGGATAAAGATGATAAAGAATTCTAGACCAAGTTACCATATAGTTAAAAGCTTATTAGATTCCTTTGGTAAAATTTGTAAGAACACACGTTCAAGGGACCACAATGTGGATTGTCGTGTGTTGTCACAAGAAATTGTAAATAAGAACACTAGGGTCCTTCGTTTTCTCAAGCCTACATCCAAACTAGTTAATTTGAATGTAAGACCCCTCTGTAGGTATTATATTAGAAGAGAACATCTTGACACAACTGATCAAACAGATTTTTTTTCCTTTATTGGTTGGTTTCCACATCGTGACATGAAGCTAGTTGATGCAGTAAAGGGACTAGTGCAGAGTTTTTGGCATGATCACACAAGTCCTTCTTCAAACTGGAAGGATGTACTAAAACTGCGAAGGGGTTCAAAGGATCGTGAACCACATATTAAGCATATTCTTGATATAACAAAGACAGAACTATACGATAAATTTATGAATGAACATAGACAATTGAACTTGGGGAAAAGATATTTTGAGAAATGTAATTCCTGGTATGTTAGAATAAATACTCTTCGTAACACTTGTTTTTGTATATACCATGTAGAATATGAATATTACTATGAAACATTTTTGTACATTAGTCGTGTGTTGCATACTAACCATGTGCAGGATTGCTCCCTGACAATACCACCAACTTCATCAAGAGAATTCATTCATAGCATCATGTGCAATAGGAGTGAGGGGCAAACATACTATGCAAAATCTTGTTTGGATGGAACACACTCCAATTATGATGGAATGACATTATTGTGCCAATGTATGCACGAGACTGGAGATAGTGAATTTGGGAATATGGTTACATACATGAACAGTTTAAAATATATCAGCTATGAAATAGTCCTAGGGAAAGAAAGCAAAATAATACAATTGGTGACATCTCAGGTATGCATTTATTATGTTTGAATAGTTACATTTCATTCCTTTGCAAAAAAAACTGATATTGAGATCATTTTGGGTCACTAGGTACAAGTTAGTGACTTCGTCAAGGAATTTATTGAAAAGACACATCAATATGTTCAACATGTCCACTTGGCATGATGACATGATGAGAAGTTTAGAATATGAAGAGATACATTTCCCCGTGGTACTATACTTTTAGTTGTTGATTTTTCTGAGAACTACACTCTGCAACCTTATAATGAGATCCAAAGCCTAGTATTATCATTCTGAGTAGGTTTCTTTGATGGTGCATATCACATATATGCATGGCCCAAATAGCAGTGAAGAGCAAAGAGAAATTCTGAAGTAATATCACTTCTACATAAGTGATGATAGGTGCCATGACTTCCACTATGTACGTCATTGCTTCATCATGTTCTATGATCAATTGAAGGGAAGGAACATACAGATGGATCGACACTAGATTTGGTTGGATGAATGTGCTGGTCAGTTAAAAAATGCATGCATATTTCAATGGTTGTGTTCATTACATAAAAACTACAAAGTTCCACATATGTGGAACTATTTTGAGACTTGGCATGGTAAAGGAGAGCATGATGGAGATGGAGTATTTGTCAAAACAACCCTACGAAGAGAGGAATTGAAATTATCTATAGAATCTACTATTCAAAATGCTCAATCTATAGTCAGGTGATGCACGTTAATAATGGGAGAGGAATCAACTATGCGAGTAGAATCCACAAGAAAGAGACATGTGGAGAGTTTTTTTTGAGAGGTAGTAGACATAGATCATTCACATGTATGGGAATGCAATACTATTCCTAGGACTCGTGGCTTTCATTTGGTTCGAAGCTCTGATAACCCAGTATTTGAAATTTGGACCAGAAAACTCGCTTGTTTTTTCCTGCCTTGTTGTGATGGTGACTGGGATGGGCGTGAATAATTGGATTGGGTTGATGGATGGGATCACATATCACTTCCACTTGATCAACGTGCAATTGTTGAGTTAGCTCCGTTGGAAGAAGACCAATCATATATTTATATAGATTTTGATAATGTCTCAGACCTTGTACAAGTTTTCATGATGCATTTCGCTAACATTTTTTTGTTTATTTAAGTAGTCTTCAAACTCACATTAATGGACTTGTATCACAAAAAAAATATTTTGATCACATACCTACAATCATATTATGTAGGTCACATATACGGAGTGCTTCCCTCAAAAGATAGTGAATGGGGTGGTGATTACTGGTTGGAACATTGCATAGAGGGAAAGAAAACCCTTAATATGTCCATGACTGATGATGAAAACAACCACTTCTCAATAGGGTCTATGGTTGTTAAAGGTGAATACCTTACACAAGACAACAATGCAAGAAAGAAGGATGGATATGTTTACATGGATTAAAAACTAGGTGAAGTGTGTATCACTTTACCAACTTAATCATTGGTACAAACCTCTAGGTATGAACAATGCCTAGATACAAAGCACGAGAGACTAATGGAGACCATCATTATAAGAGATGATCTGGAGGGCTTGGTTGTATGGTAATAGGTGGGATCTAGCATGATGAGGTAGGTTACATACTTTTAATTTTCTCATGTATGTTGTTTATGAATATGTCAATTTTGTGTTCTTGATATGCCAAATTTTCGTTTATGTTGTTTATAAATATGCCAAAAGTTCTCTTGTATGTCAAGTTTATGAATTTGCCAAATTTTACATATGATCAATAAACTCTAAGATTATGAATGATCATGTAAATATCAGTAACATGATGATGTCAATATCAATCATATGATCATGACAATATCAATAATATGAACATGTTAAGATCTCATTCACATGTTAAACATAACATTAGAATACATACATGTACCTCTTTAGGTCATACCTCTCAAAGTTGTTTGTAGGCTCTCTTATAGGACTAAAAGCCTAATTTTTCAAGTAGGTCATATTGTCAATGTTTTGAGATGATATATAAAACTAGGATGATGGAAATAATATGCCACAACGATCACTTTTTGTTTTAAGGTTTGTATAATTTCCTTCTTGACAACTCACCTCTTATACCATGTTAAATTTTGTATACTTGATCTAGATAATTGCTTTATACCAGTTATAACCATTATTTCAATGCGTAAATTTAACCATAAAACATTTACATAAATAATTTAACATGTAGGATCTAGTTAATAATAAGAATGCACAAGAGACACAACATTTTATCCCGAGAAACCCTCATCGAGAAGAAAAATTAGCAACCTTTCTTAGAAGAATTATGTTTAGAAAACAAGTACAATGAAACCATGAACAAACCCTAACCCTCACAGGTTTTACCACATGAAAAAACCTTAATGACACATGATAACAAGATTACTTATCTCCATGAAGATGACCTCCAGGCCATAAGGTTATCCAAACATATCCTTCCCAACCAACAATAGAAGGCACCTACTCATGGGAAAATCCTAACACACAAGCTCATGAAGAAACCCTAAAATAAGAGTTCCCTTCTCCTTCACGTGCAACTCCAAGAGAAAAAATAAAAGGCATAAAGTGTCTTACAAATGAAGAACATGACTCTTACTTATACACTACTCTAACTTTACAAGTGGGGCTTCACATACATGTGGGACCACATAACTTAATTTTACATTTACATTAGACACCAAGCATTTCATGCCAACAAGGGCCAAACTTGGAAAACCATAGACGATGGGGCTACGGTTGGCGTTGCCATATTTCCATTTCCCAAACATGCTAGCAGGAGTTGACGAAATTAAAAATTGCGGCTGAGTGACATTTTTTGTGCACCGGGTACAACTCCACCAAGTGTTCCTGAACAGTATCTGGAGGTGACCTACAACTCGCCATAGATTGATGCTCAAGCCTCCAATCGATGAACTATCAATTCAATTGGATTTGTGATGTGGGATTTTAGCTAGGGGACCTCTCTCCTGCTTGTCCATTTCCCGGTGACCTCCCTATATGGTGGTTTCTGAAACTAGGGTTTCTCTCAGTAGGGGACAGTGCATTTTAGGCCAACGAGGGACAAAATTGGAAAACCACGGACGGTCAGGCTGTGGTTGGCGTTGCCATATTTCCCCTACCCAAAAACGCTAGTAGGAGTTGACTAAATTCAAAATTGCGGCTACGCAACATTTTTTGCGCATCGGGAACAAGTCCACCAAGTGTCCCTGAATGGTATCTCGAGGTGACTAGCAGCTCACCATAGATCGATGCTCAAGCCTCCAATCCATGAAACATCAATTTTGTTGGATTTTTGACATGGTATTTTAGCTAAGGGGGCCTCTCTCCTGCCTTTCCATTTCCCGGTGACCTACGCATAAGGTGGTTTCTGAAACCAAGGTTTGGCTCAGTAGGGGACAATGCATTTCACGCCAATGACATCCAAACTTGGAAAATCATGGATGGTAGGGTTGGGGTTGGTGTTTCCATATTTCCCCTGCTGAAACACACTAGAAGGAGTTGACAGAATTCAAAATTGAGGCTTCGGGACATTTTTTGCGCTCCAGGCACAAGTCCACCAAGTGTCCTTGAACAATATTTGGAGGTGACCTGCAACTCACCATAGATAGATGCTTGATCCTCTGATCAACAAACCGTCGATTCTGTTAGATTCGTGACTTGGGATTTTGGCTAGGGGGGCCTCTTTCACGCTTGTCCATTTCTCGGTGACCTCCATATATGGTGGTTTCTGAAACTAGGGTTTCACTCAGTAAGGGACAATGCATTTCATGCCAATGAGGGATAAACTTGGAGAACCACGGACGATGGGGTTGCGGTTGGTGTTTCCATATTTCCCTCGACTAGACACGCTAGAAGGAGTTGACAGAATTCAAAATTGCGGCTCCGTGATGTTTTTTGCACACCGGGCACAAGTCCACCAAGTGTCTCTCAACAGTATCTGGAGGTGAGTTGGAACTCACCACAAATTGATGCTCGGTACTTCAATCGATGAACTGTCGATTCTGTTGGATTCATGATGTCGGATTTTAGATAGGGGGCCTCTCTCCCACCTATCCATTTCTCGATGACCTCTGTATACCGTGGTTTCTGAAACTAGGGTTTTGCTCAGTAGGGGACAATGTATTTCATGCCAATGAGGTTCACACTTGGAAAACAATGTACGATGGGGCTATGGTTGGCATTTCCATATTTACCTGCCCAAACATGGTAGTAGGAGTTGATGAAATTCAAAATTGCTACTTCATGACATTTTTTTTGCACCGGGCACGAGTCCACCAAGTGTCCTTGAACGAAATGTAGAGGTGACCTGCAACTCATCATAGATCGATGCTTCATCCTCTGATCGATCAACCATTAATTCTATTGGATTCGTGACGTGGGATTTAAGCTAGGGGGGATTTCTCCCTCTTGGACATTTCCCGGTGACCTGTGTCCATTTCCTGGTGACCTATGTATACAGTGGTTTCTGAAACTAGGGCTTCGCTCTGTAAGGGATAATGCATTTCATGCCAATGAGGGAAAAAAATGGAAAACCATGGATGATGGGGATGTGTTTCGTGTTTCCATATTTCCCTTGCCCAAGCATTCTAGCAGGATTTGATGGAATTCAAAATTATGGCTTCGTGACGTTTTTTGTGCATCGGGCACAAGTTCACTAAGTGTCCTTGAATGATATGTGGAGATGACCTGTAAATTTCCATAGATTGATGCTATGACCTCCGATCGATGAACCGTCGATTCTGTTATATTTGTGACATGGGATTTTAGCTAGGGGGGCCTCTCTCCCACCTCTCCATTTTCTGGTGACCTACGTATATGGTGGTTTCTTAAACTAGGGTTTCGCTTAGTAGGGCACAATACATTTCACGCCAATGAGGGACAAACTTGGAAAACCATAGACGGTGGGGATGAGGTTGGTGTTTCCATACTGCCCCTACCCAAACATGCTAGGAGGAGTTGATGGAATTCAAAATTGCGGCTCTGCAACATTTTTTGTGCACCAGGCACAAGTCCACCAAGTGTCCCTGAACGGTATCTGGAGGTGACATGCAAATCACCATAGATCGATACTCAGGCCTCCGATTGACAAACCATTGATTCCGTTAGATTCGTGACATGGAATTTTAGCTAGGGGGGATATCTCGTGCATGTCCATTTCCCGGTGACCTTCGTATATGGTGGTTTCTGAAACTAGGGTTTCAGTTAGTAAGAGACAATGAATTTCACGCCAATGAGGACCAAAATTGGAAAAACATGGACGGTGGGGATGCGGTTAGTGTTTCCATATTTCCCATGCCAAAAAACGCTAGAAAGAGTTGACACAATTCAAAATTGTGGCTCTGTGATGTTTTTTGCACACCAGGCACAAGTCCAGCAAGTGTCCCTAAGCGGTTCTTGAGCTGACCTGCAAATTGCCATAGATTGATGGTCGAGCCTTCGATTGAGGAACCATCAATTTTGTTGGATTCGTGACGTGGGATTTTATCTAAGGGGGGCTCTCTCCTACCTTTCCATTTCCCAGTGACCTCCATATATGGTGGTTTCTGAAACTAGGGTTTCGCTCAATAAGGGATAATGCATTTCACGCCAACAAGGGCTAAACTTGGAAAACCACAGACAGTGGGGTTGTGGTTGGATTTTCCATATGACCCCTTCCCAAACATGCTAGTAGGAGTTGACGCCATTCAAAATTGCTTCTCTATGTGGGTTTTTGTGCCCCAGCGTTGAATCGTAACCCTAACTAGGGTTTACTATTTAACATGCATGGTTCAGGGTTTAGAATTCATAACCTATGGTTTAGCATTCATAGATTGTTCAACTAGATGTTCATCAATGGGGAAACCATAACCCGACCAGGGAAACCCTAATCCTAACTCTAATCTTATCTTACTATCATAACTTAGTTCAGAATCAATCTAATGTCCAACTCAACCTTTTCAAATCCGATGGACTTATGCTTCAAATCATGTTGATTCACAAAGTTGGTTCTCAGTATTTAGATTCTATTGTAGTTCCTTTAATGTTGAGTGATTAGTCATTGGGTGCATGAGGTTTGTTGAATAGTGTTGTTGGTCATTGATGAAATGTGAAGCATGTATTGCACTTAGTTTTATTAAATTACACTTGAACATTGACTTAACTTGTAATTTAATAATCCCCCAAAATCAAGCTAATCCTCTCAAATTCGAATTTGAAAGGTATATGTAGCTATAGAGGAAGTAAATTGGTCCCAATGTGTCATTCTATCATAAAAAACAACATTTATTAATATTTTATTAAACATTTGTGAGAGAATTCTAGAAGGAGGGGAAAATGCTCCATGAAGGTTTATTAAAAGGGTGAAGACACAAGTGAAGGAGATTTTGGTCATTTTAATTTTGTAATATTGGAGAGATATTGTGTATTTTAATAGCTTGGTAGATGAGCCCCTTTATATCTTGGAATATGTGCCCCTTTCAATTACAAACTAGTTTTGGCGGTGAAAGATTCCACCCTATCTAGTAGAGAGGAAGAGATCATCCTCATCTCTTCACTATGCTTCATGGAAATTGATTAAGAGGGGAAAAACTTTAATATTTATCTACATATATTATTTCAAGGATTTTATGTTCATATACAATAGTGAGGTCGAATCCATGTTGGTGTGTTTGAGTTCCAATTAATAGAAGTGTGATTTGTGGTGTATTAGGGAGTGCAAAGGTTGTGGTGGACTATACTTGAGGAGGAAGCACTTGTAGTATCCAATATTAATGAAGGCCATTTTAATGGATAAGTATCACTGATATTTTATGTATGGCACACCAAAGAAGTCATATATTTAATTTTAGGTCGAAATCTTTCCTGTGGAGGGTGCATCAATGAAAGGAAATCACTCAATTGGAGCAGTAATTCTCCCTCTCTTCTTTGCAGTTATGTAGCAGCCACATATACTCTCTTTGTAGAAGATATTTATAGGTATTTAGAGATTATGTATCTACCATTAATTTAATATCTAATAATTATTCATTCATAATAAAAATCATAGTCCCCCCCACAAGTCCCATATATTGCCAACTATTCAAGCATGGGTTAAACTAAAAGTACATATGTAAATTTATGTGTAGATTTGTGACATGGATGTGTATGTAGAAATTGAAGCTATTATACCATTATAAAAATATCCTTTATGCAAATAAGAAGCACAAGAGGTACACATTTCTACTAATATAATTCTCACAAGTATGAACAAGGAAAATAGAGAGAAGAATAAAGAGATTGAATACAAGAGAAGTGATCCAATATCTTTTCAAGTATTATTGATCAACTAAATTGATGATGAAACAATAATTAATTGATTGATTATTACAATAGTAATACATCATTATAAAGGAAAATTGAGTTGGTGGAATACAACTCATGCTATCTTATAAATCATACTTACCAAATATGATAAACCCCCATAGGTGGCTAAAGCACTTCCCAAATTAGTCAAGGACCTCACGAATTAGAAAAATCATGAGTGAGTTGTCAGGAATGATGGAAAAAAATGCTAATCCTGAAATATGGAGAGAAAATAATGGAGGATGGGTTGGAAACAAAAGATAGTAGTTTCCTAGCTTTAACCTGTCCATAAAAAAATAGAATAAAGAAAAATAAAGACAGAATCTACAGGAAGGTGTAGTTACTAATTATGGTAGTCAATAAAGTGGATATGATGAAACCATAATCAGGATAAAATCACCCCTGGGGTATATATGAAAAGTGTTGACCATGTGGTGCAAGTGGATGCCAACTATCTAGTCTAGTAGGTAGAAATTTAATAAAAAATTATTAAATATTTTTATCCTAACTTATGAAGTGGGTTTATTACATTCCCACACCCCCATTTAAGTATAAATTATGATGTTTATGTATGAAATAATTAGATGCATATGTATGCATATAGGTGTATTGTAACGAACATAAAATATATAAATATTAAAAATAATATTAATAGATAATTAATAATTATCAAAGAGTCATGACTGTAGGTTGGAAAGTCATGAATGGACATATATAAGTCCGACCATTGTAAATCAATCATATCTATTCTATCATCTATTTATATATTATTATGGCTTATCTCATTTACCAAGTTTTCTGGTAATATTATTTCTACAAGCGAATAAATATTCGCTTCAGTGGTATGAGAGCATCGTTGGCTAGATCCCGGCCTTTGGACATATTTTTTGGCTTTTAGCCATCACCGAAGTTTCCCGGAATTTTTGGGTTTCCCCAAAAATAGGACTTTGTCCTTAAACGCACGCACTCAATCCAAATTTGTTTGAAATTTCAATTTTTAGTGTTCAAATTGCAATTTAAGTGATGTGGGTAATTTTAAAATCAAAGATTTAGTTTAAAAGTGAAATTGACCAAAAGCTAAAAATCATTACTGAAATTGCAAAATCATTGAAATAGCTATTTCTATAAACAATTTTAACCAATCTTTATAAAAAATTTGCAAGGAAAAGCTAGGCTTTTTAGTTGTTTGGGTAACCGAGACTTGTGAATACAGACAGAGGGTGGTTAGAGATGCCACGTACTTGTTTTATTATTATTATTATATTATATGATTTAAAATGGTAATTTTAGTTTTAGAATTTTATATTTTTAGATAAAAATAATTATCAAATTGAAATTATTCAATATCATTTGTTTTTTAAGAAAAAAAAACTAAATTCACAAAAATAAAAATAAAACAAAAAGAAATCTAAAACATTTAATAAATAGAATACTCTTTCTAAAATTAAAACTAGCATATCTACATAGTTTATGGTTAATAGGGATAGATGGTTGAGAGATACTTATGGAATGAAAGACATTTTGGAAATATTTTGTATTCTTCATATTCTTCTACTTAAATTCGTTCAAGTGTGAGTTATCCATGCCTAGCTACATGTTATCACCTACATGAACTATTAGTTATCCATTCATCAACTATGAGTTATCCATGCATTGCTACTAGTTATCCATTCATCATGTAGCTACCAATTATATTTTATATTCATCTTTTATAATTTTTTATGACTTCCATAAAATCAATCTCGAGAGTAATAATTTTTAACAAAATATATATAAACACAATTAAAAAAACAATAAAATAATCTAAATGTTAAATGTTTTTTATTTTTTTAGGATTTTTTTTTCACTGAATAGGGTAAGTGCAAGCTAATGAAGCCAACTTAATTGTATTTTTTGATATACTTACACAAAATATTTCCAAATTTATAAGGTTTATGTATTGAAATTTTTTATAACTATGTCAAGTTTCATTTTTTCTAATGGTCACTTTTTTTTAGGCAAATGATAAGGTATATGTTTTTGTGGGTGTAGCCTTTGAGGGCCTAAATGATTCTTTCGGGATACAAAAATTTGCATGCATGTAAAGAACACATAGCACTAGTGCAGCGCTATTTTTTGGAAATAAAATTAGTAATTTTTAATTTTTTTATTAATTATCTAAGTGATCATTCCTCGAAAATGGTACATCTTTTGTGGGTGCATCCTTTGAAGGTCTTAATGAAATAATCATAAAATGAGTTTTTTATAGAATGTAGAGGTCAATGTCTTCCAGTGCACCATATAATTCTTTTTTAAACGATTAGGAATTGACAAAGTTATGGGAAAAACACTAACACCATGTATTTTGAGTTAAGGAGTTACAACACAATAGAAATTGAAAACAAATAGGAAAATATAATATTTTTTAATAAAAATTACATATTTAGAATCTGCGGAAAGAATGCTATTTATGTTTAAGATTTTGTAAAAAATGATTGTGTGTAGCATACTGTAACGAGTGTGTAAACAATGACTACTTCAGAAAATGGAAGAAATGCCCTATTAGCTATGGTTTATTATATACCATAGCATAGGTTTGGTATTACCGAAGAAAACTCCAAACCATACACATAGGACTATTGGTGACATGCGAGCAAGTGAATTGGAATGTTTAAATTCAAATCACATCAACCACCCTTGTAGAATTGAAAAACATGAGCGTGTTTTATAACTATAAAATGCGAGCGCATTATAGAACTGCAAAACAAGAGCACGCTATATAACTACAAAACATGCATGCGTGTTGTGGAGATAAAAATCTAGCACTATATGTAATATATCAAATGTATGGGTAATAGTTTAGAGGGGTTGTGGAAGGGTCAAGGGCCTAGAGGATGTTGGAAGTTCAGGTGGGAATGGTTAATAGTTGAGAGGGGTTGGGGAAGGGTCAAGGGCCTAGGAATATGTTGGAAGTTCAAGTGGGGATGGTTAATAGTTGAGAGGGGGTGGGGAATGGTCAAGGTCCTAGGAGGATGTTGTAAAATCAAGTGGGGAAATATGAATGGAATGGGAACATTATGGGTTACAAGGGTGAAGGGGAGTGGGGATTGAGAGAATTATTAGTAGGAAAAGAGTTGAAGACGTATATGGTTAGAAGCAATACATAAGAGTTGAGTTTCGAAGGGGGATAAGGTGGAGGGGAGGAAGTGGGTGATGGTTTGATGTGAGAGAAGATTGGTGAATGGAAAGGTGGACATGGAGTATTAGAGGAGGAATAGGATGTGTTGGAGGAGAGAGGCGAAGGAGGGGGAAATTGAAGAGATGGGAATGAGATGCGATAAAACAGATAATAGGGGTCATAATGAGGTAGGGGGTTGATGAGAAGGGATAATTTGTAAACATAGAGAGAGAGAGAGAGAGAGAGAGAGAGAGAGAGAGAGGGAGGAGGGGGGTTGAGGGAGGGATGAAGATAGAGTGAAGGAAAGAGATATTGAGGGAGCGATAGAAGGTGTGTGTGAGTGAGAGGGGTGACGGGGGGACATACACAAGGAGAGAAAGGGGCAGGTTCACACATGTAGAGAGAGAGAGAGAGAGAGAGAGAGAGAGAGAGAGAGAGAGACACCCACATACACCCAACATAAGGAATCAATCCCTTCTCTGCTACACAGTCCCTCAGGCCCTGCATTCCCTTCCAGTGCTATTCAGGGGTTGTGGAGAAGAAATCCAGCCCTCTAGCTCTATCTGTGTGGTTTCCAGCCACCAGGTTTATCAAGCAAACCAAGCCCCCATCCATGCTCCCTACACAGTCCGAAGACCAACCATTGCACGCATGCAACTACTCAGCAATTACAGCTCAACAAGGGAAAAATGACTCCCAATCGAATTATACAGTCTCAAACATATCAGTGAATGTGGGGAAAACAGCAGTCCCAAAACGTAATCAGTGAGCACAGCTCACAACATGGGGAAACGACTCCAAACAGTCTGTGCGTGAGGGAAACTTGCACCAGACCCCAAACACAGAGGAAAACGTATGCATGGGCCACAAATCAGTAAGGAAAACTTACACATAGTCCCTGAGTGTAAAAATAATGGCTCTCCACAGGAACAATCGTGGGCAATGGTGGCCGAACAGCTCCCAGCTTGCTGCGGGAGTAACAACAATGCAGGAACCCACAAATCCGCCTGTGAGGAAAGGATACAGCCACACCATCCGTAAATCCATAGAGGAAGAACTACGTGGGTGAAACCAGGAAAGTCTTGTGCGGGAGAATGAACAATAATTCCCTGCGTGAGGATGAACAGCCTACAGAGAGGATGCGAAATTGGAAGTGCGTGAGTGTTCAACACCGTCGTGGAGAGAACGTCCAGTCCGCTGGAGTGATGGCAGTGGATTGTTTTTTCCATTGTGAAGTCAACCATGGGTGGAGTGTGCGTGTGGGCAAGGACTGACAGTCCCTCCACACCCACTCCCAAACAATAACTGCCTCAACTACCAACAACAATTCTTAATGGAGGGGGTTGGATAAAACAAGGGAAGATGACACCTGGCTTTTTCCCCCATTGCCCAAGGTTTGACATTTCCCCACCCTTATCCTTGTGAAAATCATGCCCTTTCTCAATTTAGTTGCCATGAATGTAGCTGGTCGGGTTCATTTTAATTAAAGATGCATACTTACATGATGATAAACTTAATAGGTATGCCGCATGCCCCGATATACCATTGGTGACAATTTAAATCCGAAACATAGCATAACCAATCAATGGTGGGGCCTTGTCCTTTAGCTCCGCACCATGATCATTACAATATATACATCATGTACATTTAATGCAACAGTGTCGAAACTGGGGTGTTACAGAGAGAGATTGCATGGGAGAGAGGGAGGGATGGGTGAGTGACAAAGAGGGAGGGGGGGGTGAGAGATATAAAGAGTGATATGGAGGGAGGGATAGTGAGGGAGGTATATAGAAGGTTGAGATAGACTATGAGAGAGGAGGGGTGAGGGAGTGACACACACAACACACACATATAGATATATAAAGAGAGAACGAGGACACACACACACACATAGATATATAAAGAGAGAACGGGGACACACACACACAGACACAAAGAGAGAGGGGGGGGGGGGGAATGATAGAGAGAGAAGGGGGAGGGGTGAGTGATAGTGAGAGAGTGGTGGAGGGAGGTATAGTGAAGGTGGAGAGAGGTTATGAGAGAAGGGGAATGAGGGAATGACACACACACACACACACATAGAGAGAGAGATATATTATGTGGGAGAGAGAGGGGGGTAGGTGTGAGAAACAACGGGAGAGGGGGAAGGGAGGAGCTTGTCAAGGACTTAGTACCCATATCTAATATTTAAAACCTCTTAAAGGGATGTGCATATTTTCTTGGTGACCAAGCATACCTTGAGTAGGTCATTTTTTGTGCTTCAGATCATATTCCCTTAATCATGTCTCAGAGGTCCCATACATGCTGCTCAAAACCACGTAATTATACTAACATCCATATTCATAGTCCAAATATATCTATGAGATGCCATGTGTGATTTTTTAAGGCACCCTTCCTATCCTTAGATGCCTGGAATCTTTAGTTAGGGCCTAAGGCCATAGTTTCCTCCCCTAACCATATCCATGGCCTTGAGATATATACCTAGTGCTCAATAAATTACGATGCCATGCATATTCCGATTAATATTCAAATGATTCACTTTCATTGTCATGTGTGGTGGTTGGAGGCATCACTTTTGGCCCTACATGGTTAGCAACTTCCTTGAATGCCTAAGGACCAAGTGTTTCTCCCTACCCATGTGAAGGGGCCTAATATCTGTACTTAGTACTAAAAATGTTCTAATGGAACTAGTATCCTCATTTCAAGGTAAATGAAAACATGGAAGGATCTAATGAGGTTGTTCAACACATCATTCTTGACTCTAGACGGATAGAATCATCTTCTAGGGGCTAAGGCCTATGTTTCCTCCCTTATTATGTCTAAGGTCCCAAGACACATACATATTACTTAGAAACCCCTAATGGTTCCTATATCCCCATTCAAAAAAAATATCAACATGAGAGGTCATATATGGTGATTCAAGGTGTCGTAGAGAACATATAGCACAGATAGCACTAGTGCAGCGCCATTTTTCGAAAATAAAATTTTTAATTTTTAATTTTTTTTATAATCATCTAAGTGATCATTCCTTGAAAATGGTACGTCTTTTGTGGGTGCATCATTTCAAGGTCTTAATGAAATAATCATAAAATGAGCTTTTTATAGAATGTATAGGTCAATGTCTTCCAGTGCACCATATCATTCTTTTTTAAACGATTACGAATTGACAAAGTTATGGGGAAAACACTAACAACATGTATTTTGAGTTAAGGAGTTACAACACAATAGAAATTGAAAACAAATAGGAAAATATAATATTTTTAATAAAAATTACATATTTAGAATCTGCAGAAAGAATGCTATTTATGTTTAAGATTTCGTAAAAAATGATTGTGTTTAGCATACTGTAACAAGTGTGTAAACAATGAATTCTTTAGAAAATGGAAGAAATGCCCAATTAGCTATGGTTTATTATATACCATAGCATAGGTTTGGTATTACCGAAGAAAACTCCAAACCATACACATAGGACTATTGGTGACATGCGAGCAAGTGAATTGGAATGTTTAAATTCAAATCACATCTCCCACCCTTGTAGAATTGAAAAACACGAGCGTGTTTTATAACTATAAAACGCGAGCGCGTTATAGAACTGCAAAACAAGAGCACGCTATATAACTACAAAACGTGCATGTGTGTTGTAGAGATAAAAATCTAGCATTATATGTAATATATCAAATGTATGGGTAATAGTTTAGAGGGGGTGTGGAAGGGTCAAGGGCCTAGAGGATGTTGGAAGTTCAGGTGGGAATGGTTAATAGTTGATAGGGGTCGAGGAAGGGTCAAGGGCCTAGGAATATGTTGGAAGTTCAAGTGGGGTGTCACATACCCCAATTTTGTAAAACTATGTAAATTGTTTTATTATATTTATGAGACATTATGTTAAACTTAATCCTAAGTAGGGATTGATGACTCATTAGAGTCAATAGTAATAGAGTGTAATTTAGAATATTTTATTATTAATAAATAAATTATGGAGATAACAGTATGGGAGAGCTGTTAAAAGAGGTTACTGGTCAAACTGGTGGATGGAACTAGGTGGAAAGGCAAAAGACAAGTGGCAGCATCCTCAAACACTTCCTAAGTTGTAGGTGGCAACTTCCCTATATTTGAGATCATGATTCCCCAAGAAAGTGGAATCAGAGCAGGTGGCTCATTAAATGACAGTTAACCCAACAAAGACCTAGGCAATCTTTTAAAAGTACTCAATGAAGAGAGCTGAGGCTGCTCAGATTTTATTCCAGAGAGAATTCATTCAGGTGAATGTTATTCAGGAATTTCATTGAGGAAAGAGGGAAAAACAGTAAGGAAGTGTTCTGAGTGGATTGCTGCAGTAACTTGATTTTATTTATAGCTTTTAGATAGGAGGACTTGTTGATAAGTTTTGTATTCATACTGAGTTTGAGGACTGGTATCTGACATTTCTGCACCTAGTTCCAGCCAAGGAGACCAGGGCAAGCTCGGGGGTCCTGAGAAGTCGCTGTCTGAGCGCTCTCCAGGAGTTGGTAGGGAGGAATGGCCTCCCATTGCTGTTGTTGTCCAGAACTTAAACAGGTTCTGTCATTTAATTCTTTATGTTTTTTGAGTATGAATGGAAGCATGTTATGTTTATTTTATATGTCTGAGGAATTAGTCAGTTTAGTGAAGTTAGTATCTCAGAATGTTAGTAGTTAAATCTGTTATTAGTTACTGTGTTTTTCCACATCTAGTATCACCAGATCGTACTCCAGCATAGTACCTCGGTATTGTGAAGTATTATCCTTCTGAACCGAGTTCCTATTTTACTCCCAGTGACTACTAAGGTCTTATAAATGCATATGTTATTTTTCTCAGACTTAAAACCACCTTTATTTACTTATTTTATTTGTTTCCATAAATTCTATTGTAGAGGAAGATAGTAGAAGTTAGATTAGAATTTATGCTATTACTATAAAGTTTTATTCTTGGTGTTCAGATTCTTTTACTTCAAGAAGCTAACTTAAGGTAATAACAAGATACATAAATAACATTCTTTTATTTATCGAATACAAGCATGTTAATATTTTGTACTTATAGTACAGTTGTAAGCAAGCTTTTTAATTTAGAGAATAAACTAGTTACAGTCGAATGTGAATAGTTTAGTAAAATACAGAAGTATCGAATATAAATACTATTCCAAGTAATATAAATAAACTAAGGAATTTTTATATAAAAGTTACAGAACTGTTAGATAGATAATATAAACATTATAAAAACAGTAAAGTACTATTATATCTTGCTTTTAAATTTCAGATAGAATCCTTACTATATTTTTTCCCAGAATCGAACTGACTGTTCGAACTGCAGGTGATTTAACAGTTCTTAATCTATTTTCTTTCAAAAGTAAAAACTATGTAGCAGTAAAACAAAACTGTTACTCATTCGTAAGTAGAATTCAGTATTACAATAAAGGCAAAAACACTACGATGTATTAGTAAGTACTCAGTGTGATTACAGATATTTTGTAGTAAATTTTATACATATAAGAACTTGTTATTTTCAATATAGAGAGTACCTCGATACCTGGTAAGTAAATATTGAAGTATGTATTTAAGTCAAAAGTGGAATTTTACTGACAGTTCCAAGTTAATTAAATACATATATATATATATATATATATATATATATATATATATATATATATA
>LPNX010405024.1:26963-106552 GCA_001517045.1 Pseudotsuga menziesii
TTAACTTTTACATTAACTATTAGCTTAACTTCAACTCTAATCATTGTTATATTGGATAACTATTAGCTTAACTCAAATGATTGTACAACTATTACTCAACTTCAACTCTAATCACATAAGGCTTGGTCTAAGTACATTTGGCATCTAGGAGTCTAGCTAATGTGCACTAGTGTAACCATGGAACTCCTAATAAACTTGTACATCGTGGGTTTATATCATATAATTTTGGGGTGTACTACCATCTATTATTTTTCATCTATGGGCGAGAATGAGACAAGTGTACTTGATTTTATGGGGGTCGTTCAAAATTCACAATTAACAATTTCAAAATAATTAAAAAAATAGATTAATTAACATGTGATAAGTACAATTCGTGATAGTTGAAAAAATCAAACTCCAACTTCAACTTGGTAATTAAAACCCAATCATGATCATGTACAACTATTAGATTAACTCCAATGATAATACAGCTTTACCTTAACTTCAACTCTAATAGTAGTTATATTAAGTTATATTAAATTAATTATTAGATAACTATTATTGATCTTATTAATATGGCAGCCTAGGAAATAGAACTTTGGTCTTCTCCACCTAGCAAAGGTCAGGTTCCAACTCCACTCCGTGAAACATCTGATTGTAGCAAGTGATGGTGGACAACAAGTAATAAGTAGCTGTGTAAACATGAGCAAGGTAGGAATTATGCCCTCTATGATCTGATGTAGAAATCCTGGACAATAATAAAAGTGTGTATTACTATCTTGTTATAAAATATAGAGAGATCACTCGAATTTATAACAAACCTGGATTGCTGATAGACGCTAACCCAACAACAAGATGTACCGAATGAATTGACCAAACTACACACCGCTATAATCGTGTACCGTTACCAGACGAGAACGCTCATCATGGCATAATCACTTCTCCCTTCACCTTCTGAGAGGCGATTTATTGTTCAATTGGCTTGGCTTTTAATTCATTGTATGTGGTATTGTGCGTGGCTCATTGTCCTCCCTCTGCAAATTGTTCTTCACATGTTCTTTTCTGACACGCAGGATCTACAACAAATCAGTTCACAAGTAGCACCAGTATTTTAATGCTCATCCCATGTCAGATTGTGTGGGCTGGAGTCCAGGATTTGATGGATGGATGGTGCTGATCGACCAGTGGAAGGCACTAAAAATTGAAAAGATTGCAGAACTCTGTCCCACGTACTGCCTTTGATGGATGGATGGATGGATGGCCCAGGCATTACTCACAGTGACCCAATGGAAATCGATGACATTAGTGCAAAAAATAAACAATTGCACACCCAAACTGACAAACCCTTCCTAGCTCGCCCAACCAATAAAATTGCAACAACACAATGTCAGAGTGGAGGCTTTCAGCAGATTGTGTCAAGAACTCAATGTGGCAATGGAGGATTTCAATAGCATTGTGTCAGCGTGTCATTAGAACGAACCGCTAGGATGACCTAAAGGAAGAAAAGGCATACCTACACAGAAATATTGAAGGAAATATATTTCAAATGTACAGCATTGGAGGTTTGTTTAAAAATAATAATAAGATCTCTATCATAAACAATATGATATAAAGCAATCTATATCATAAACAATATATATAATTGCTTTAGTCATTATTGTATCGAAAAGGTATATTAAAGTCTAATAAGAAAGAGATGTAATAAGAAAGAGATGTGTAACTTTTTTTTCTTTTCATCTTAAAGTTGATAACTTATCTTTTATAAAAGAATAATTTTTTTTATTAAAAATAACATTTGTATTTAAATTAAATTTAAATTATTTAAAATTGTATATGTATGTATATATAATAATTAAATTAAATAAACTTAAACCATAAACATTAGATTACACATTAACATTTTCACTCTAAAAAAGTGTTTATACCCGGATTACACAATTTTTCAACATTTTCAGGCTAAAAAATGTTTTCCTTGAGAAATTTGATCCTTCTACATACTAATTGGTAGATTTTTTAGATAAATTTATGCTGATATATAATGTTGCTCAGTCAATGTTGAAAGCCAATTACCTGTAGCACTGCCATTGTTGGAAGCCACCACATTTATTTAATTGGATTACTGTGTTTGAAGCTTCCCGTATTAATCAATGGACCGCGGATCGACCTATGTGACTTTGGAATATGTTCAAACAGAACCGAGGAGCCGAGTTCAAGGTGAAATGGTTCATGTATGCTGCTGCAGTAAATTCTTTAGCAGTCTTAAATCCCACACGAACGGTTTGCTTTCTCTACCACTTGCAAGATAAATGTAGAAATCCGTATTCACGGTGCACAGCCCATAGATGATGTCGACATGCCAGATGCGAGTTCCTCTCAACAAGAAGAGTCTGACCATCTACTTGAATGTGCAAGGTTGCCAACCCTCACTTACTGGATTTTTTTGGACACAAGCCACCTAGTAGTAGTACAAGGAAGAGGATGAATTCATTGATGTTGGGCCTTTTCCTAGGGCTTGTGTTGCTGCATAATAGCTTATGTACGGGGGCTTCACTTATTGAGCAATATCCTATCACGTTAGTTCATATTGTAGGTTTTAAAATTATCAAAAAATTGAACCAATATATTGCAGGTATTGGGGGGATGAGGGGTTTAAGGTGGGGGTGGGTAGGGTGGTTTATAAGGATTGAGGTATAAAAAGGGGTGGGGAGGAGGTTTTAAGTATTGGGTGGGGGTTTCAACAAAAAGAGGTTCACTAAGTGAAGTCCCCATGAGCTTATGAACCTTAGCTGTACCTTACTTGTTGAATCCAGTGAACAGTGTGTGTGAACATTACCTACAATCTGCCAAGTCACAGTAGACAATAGTGTTGTATTTTTACTCAACGCATCTAACAACTCTATTTGATTTTTTAATCCATGCTGCCACACAAATGGGTGTCATTCAACTTCCTTTTGTTGTTTGCATTGGTTGATGATCAATGTAAAAATTGGTTGATAATCAATATAAAAGACATTATCTCAACTTCATTAAGACAAATTATTTCAACTTTTTTTTAATTGTTTATGTATTAAATTGCTTATGAAAAATTTAAAAACAAGTTATTTAGGTATTCATCTTACCTTATTGGATGAGCATTGTTACCATTGCTGTTTTACATAAGAGTTTACTTGGAACATTTTGGTGGATTCTTGTAAAGTCATTTTTAAAGTTTTCCTTGTCATTTTTATATTCAATATGACAAAACTTAAATTATCATGTTGTGTTTCATATGGAAAAACCTAATTAACATGTTCTGTTTCATTATAAATTTTCCTTTCTCATATTCTCATACACATTGATAGTGGTTGACAATTGATAATAAAATGGTTTTATTTTACATAACATTACTCTAGTGCCATTATTGTTGTTCTTCCCTTTTTTCTTCTTTAAAAGTAATAATCTAAACCTTCATATTTCCTTATCAATTAAATAAAAGCGTACTTTTTATTCTAAATGTAATACATATTAAATTACCATGGATTTTTTTATCCAAATGTGACACACATCCATGACAAAAGCATCACATAAAACTTAAGCTTGATAAATATCTATTTAGAAACTTATCATACATTGCTTAGATACAATGACATGGTGTCCATTTTTCCACCAAGAGACCATATGGATTATGATGAGGTGTGCATTTCAAATCCATATTTTGAATGACCTTTATAGATATTAAATTTGTAATTCTACCTCTATCAACAATGAGAGAACAACACTTTAAACCTCCAATCTTGCATTTGATTGGGAATGTAACTTAGTCTTTTGTTGTTTTGGTTCCATTTTTTAACATGGTCTCTCCAAATTCAACAATGCTCTTTGGAACATGATATTCTCTCCACATTATTGTTGAACATCATCTTTGTGGTCTCCCACAACATACCTAATTGCAATTCCTACTCCTTGATATTTAGTGTGTTTTCTACCTTCTTGTCCTCAATTGGCATTTATGTTGTGTATACACTCATAACTCTAATTATTGGTTTCTTCTCTTTTGATTCAACTTGTTCATCCTCTACTAGACATGGCTATGCCCTTACCTCTCATTCCTCTACTTTAATAACTCTTCAACATTCTAAACAATTTGTCTTCACCCATCAAGACTAGCTAATAATCTTTAGAAACCCCTTGATTTTTCACCATGCTAATCTAATATTTGATATCATATTTGACATTGTTAATTGATCCAACAAATACCTATTTTCCATCATCTCTTTGCTAAGATGAATTCGTTGGTGTATTCCTTCATTACCATCTCCTTCTATGTTTGGGTGCAACTATCTCAGGTTTCATAACTCACTCAATAAATTCCAATAGTAATTCATAGGTGAGAATCGCCCTTTTAGCATGGAAACCAACTTGTCACAAGCCTACATTTTTTTCATTACCCTTCTTCTCATTGTCCAATTGTATATTATCCCACTACAGGGATGCATGACCTTTCAACTTGGTACATGCAGTCTTGAATTTCTTAAGGTCTTCAATTTGATTGATTTTGAAGAATATTTTTTTGCCAACAATCTATTCTATGAGTTCTATTCTAATTAGGTGGGAGTTTCCATTCTCAAATTTTCTTTTTGGTCTTCGAAGGCCCTTACAATTCTTGTTTTTTTTAGGTTATTCTCTTTCAATGTCTTTCCTTTCTCATTCTCATTTATCATCACAGGCATTCTAAAGATTCACTACAACACCTCTTATTTACAACATACCATCCATTCTGGTAATATAATTCTCAACAACTCAATGGTTTCATTGTTACCTCCTCTTCATTCTCCTAGACGCAGCCTTCCCTTCTTTATAGTGAGCACACTCTGCTTTCCTCAACACACTCTACTTCCCTCAACGTTTCTACCCAATAACCCAATAACACACCTTACTAGAATTGTTCTCACATAATCCATAATCAAAGTAGTTGTACAGTACAATTTTGACATAACACACATCACATATAATTGAAAGAAACACAAAACAAAACACAGACACAAAGTCAAACCAATCTATTAAAATCTTGAAATTTAAACAATTACAAAAGATTACCACATATAACCAGAAACAACACAACAACAACAACAAAAATAAAAACCAGAAACAACACCACACAGATATATATATATATATAAAACCAGACCAATTTATTAACATTTAAACCATTACAAACTATTAGCACAATGGAACCTATGCTCTTTACGAAATATTAAAAAGGATTCTCAAAAGTCTTGAGATTTAAACCATTACAAATGACTACCATAATGGGATCTATGCCCTGAACGATATAATAAAATGGATTCATGAGAATCCTCTTCCTAGCTTCTTCTATACGGTCTTAACTAGAGCTCTGCACCGCTTTCCTATCCGTGAATGAATTATCTTTTCCTTCGCGTGCTCTTTGTTTTTCTTCCAGATCATTAATTTCACTCACAAGTTATTGACGGAGCATATAAGTGCCAACCAAAACGTCCTTAACGGAATCAGGCAAATCAATTTTGGTCTAAATCTTAATTTGTAGTGTTTAAATAGTAATCTTAACGATTTGGACAGTTTAAAATGGAATAATCTATCGACTCGTCCATTTGCATCAATTTGACGCCCAGCAAAACACCGCCACTGCCTAAATAGAGCCTTGGTTGTGGATTGGTACAAATGATCAGGTTAATAGATTATTCCGTTTAAAATTAGAGATTTAGTGTAAAATAGTAAAATAAAATTACAAAATAATAAAAATAAAAATTTCACTCAAACAACCTGGACAGATTTAACAGATTTTAAAAAATAAACCAAAAAACAAGGCGTGTTTGTTGTCTTTTATCCTACTAGGTTATACACGTAACACAAGTTCCACTTAAATTCTGCGACGAAGTTAAATGTTCACTTTCTTTGTCAACTCACGAGAATCATTGTCCCACCGTTCTTTTTACTACCCAACGGGCAAGTAAGGAGAGTGCTCTTTCATTTTCCTGGAGATCATTAAATCCACTCACTAAATAGTCAACTCCCATTGTCAACTCACTGAAACCATTGTCCCACCATCCTTTTTAGTGCCCAACATGCGAGTGAGGGGACTGCCGTTGGAGCCCCTTAGATCAAACTTCTAAAACAACCAGAGTTAGAAAAACACAGCTCATAGAGAGAATTTTCCCACATATGAAGTCACTTGGATTACGGATTCTTAATAAAAAGGCAAAACAAAAATTCCGAGGAGAATAGATTAAAAATAGTAATCTAAACGTTAAGAAAATTGAAACCCCATTACACTAATATAACAGCTTGAAAGGATACTATCAAAATGGCACGGAGTAATGGCTCTACAATTTAGAGCATTTCATTATTTAAGTAGTCTTGTTTTTTAATATTTTAATATTTTTATACTATCAAAATGGCACGGAGTAATGGCTCTACAGTTTAGAGCATTTCATTATTTAAGTAGTCTTTTTTTTTTAAAATAATAAAAATTAAAATAAAAATTAATATCAATTAAAAAGTAATAATAATTTTTATTTTTTATGATCATAATGATCCGAACTATATGATCATAATTTTTTTATGATCATAATTTTTATACTATTCAAACTTTTGATGTGGCATGTATGATCATAATGATCCGAACTATATGATTTTATAATTAATATAAAGTTATGACTTCTTTTTCCTTGAAAAAAAGTAATGATGGTTGGGATAGGTTTATTGTTGGGAGAGGCAGAACCGTTTCAAACTTTTGATGTGGAATGTATGATCATAATGATCACGAACTATATGATTTTATAATTAATATAAAGTTATGACTTTTTTTCCTTCGAAAAAAAGTAATGATGGTTGGGATAGGTTTATTGTTAACTGTTGAATTTCAACATCTTGAAATTCAACTATCTTTTAATACTTTTGGTTTAAATAATTGCAATTTATTAATACTTTTGGTTTAAATAATTGCCATTTATTAATACTTTTGGCTTGATTTCTTTATGATGTTCTCCATCCGTTTGCATGTATTTAAAATATTTTAGACAAAAATTATGTCTGAAAAGTTCAGTGAAAAGAGAGCAGACCAGTAGATTCCGTTGCCATTTCCCTTTTCACACACGAATGGAAATAGGAGTAAACGAGTTAGCGTCGTATGCCATTTGGTGTTTATATTCAAACGTTTGTTTTTTATCAAATATTTTATGTCACTTTGTGTTTAATACTTCTAAATAAGAGTAATGGTTATGGATTATATCATTTATGTTTAGTTGGTTTGGGAATAATGATTATGGCTTATCGTTATTTTTATTCCATTGATTTAATAGATTATACTCATCATTACTCTAAGAAAAAGCATTTTTAAGTCCATTTATTTATGTCCTACTCCAAAAATTAAATATTTATTCAATTCTAATATATTAACCATTATGAAATGAATGAATATCAATAAAATTAAAATAACCAATATGAATGAATGAATATAAGTTATGAATTAAAATATCAATAAAATTAAAAAAACGCTCTTATCTAAATACATTGAGTATTTTCTAGAATAAGTCAATTTATCATAGGAATAAAATCAACCTCAAAAATATTAAATCATAATATGAGGACATGGCGTCGACCTTGGGTCCTACGAAACAACATGGTCAAAATTCGAATATATGAAGGTTGTTTTCCAAATTATTTATAAAGATTATAGACGGGTTAGAAGAACCTATATCTTTCCTCCATTGTCGGTATTACTGCGGGTAAGTCAAGGGTCATGGTCCACCGTAGAATTTGAGAGGCACCTAGACGTGGGTCAATGCCTCGAGAGTCGACAGCGCCTTATTAACACATTTAAAACGTCGTCGTCCTTTCTCCAACACAAGTTGAAGGAAAATGTTGCGCAGTATGGAAAGGCGACAAATACATATCATGCAGTATAGCATTCAATGCGACGGCGGTCGCACTGTCCGCCGTCGGATCTTACTTTGGAAAGGATCCGACGGCGGACAGTGCGACCGCCTGTCGCATTGAATACTATACTGCATGATATGTATTTTTTGCTGTATGGAAAACGTCTCCTCCTATCGCTTTCGAGACGAAAACCATGCTAAACGCACGCACTCAATCCAAATTTGTCTGAAATTTCAATTTTTAGTGTTCAAATTGCAATTTAAGTGATTTGGGTAATTTTAAAATCAAAGATTTAGTTTAAAAGTGAAATTGACCAAAAGCTAAAAATCATTACTGAAATTGCAAAATCATTGAAATAGCTACTTCTATAAACAATTTTAACCAATCTTTATCAAAAATTTGCAAAGAAAAGCTAGGCTTTTTAGTTGTCTGGGTAACCGAGACTTGTGAATACAGACAGAGGGTGGCTAGAGATGCCAGGTACTTGTTTTATTATTATTATTATATTATATGATTTAAAATGGTAATTTTAGTTTTAGAATTTTATATTTTTAGATAAAAATAATTATCAAATTGAAATTATTCAATATCATTTGTTTTTTAAGAAAAAAAACTAATTTCACAAAAATAAAAAATAAAAAAAGAAATCTAAAACATTTAATAAATAGAATACTCTTTCTAAAATTAAAACTGGCATATCTACATAGTTTGTGATTAATAGGGATAGATGATTGAGAGATACTTATGGAATGAAAGACATTTTGGAAATATTTTGTATTCTTCATATTCTTCTACTTAAATTTGTTCAAGTGTGAGTTATCCATGCCTAGCTACATGTTATCACCTACATGAACTATTAGTTATCCATTCATCAACTACGAGTCATCCATGCATTGCTACTAGTTATCCATTCATCATGTAGCTACCAATTATATTTTATATTCATTTTTTTATAATTGTTTATGACTTCCATAAAATCAATCTCGACACTAATTATTTTTAACAAAATATATATAAACACAATTAAAAAAACAATAAAATAATCTAAATGTTAAATGTTTTTTATTTTTTTAAGATTTTTTTTTCATGGAATAGGGTAAGTGCAAGCTAATGAAGCCAACTTAATTGTATTTTTTGATACAATTACACAGAATATTTCCAAATATATAAGGTTTATGTATTGAAATTTTTTATAAGTATGTCAAGTTTCATTTTTTTCTAATAGTCACTTTTATTTAGGCAAATGATAAGGTATATGTTTTTGTGGGTGCAGCCTTTGAGGGCCTAAATGATTCTTTCGGGATACAAAAATTTGCATGCATGTAGAGAACAGATAGCACAGATAGCACTAGTGCAGCGCTATTTTTCGAAAATAAAATTTTTAATTTTTAATTTTTTTTATAATCATCTAAGTGATCATTCCTCGAAAATGGTACATCTTTTGTGGATGCATCCTTTCAAGGTATTAATGAAATAATCATAAAATGAGTTTTTTTATAGAATGTATAGGTCAATGTCTTCCAGTGCACCATATCATTCTTTTTTAAACGATTACGAATTGAAAAAGTTATGGGAAAAACACTAACAACATGTATTTTGAGTTAAGGAGTTACAACACAATAGAAATTGAAAACAAATAGGAAAATATAATATTTTTTAATAAAAATTACATATTTAGAATCTGTAGAAAGAATGCTATTTATGTTTAAGATTTCGTAAAAAATGATTGTGTATAGCATACTGTAACAAGTGTGTAAACAACGACTTCTTCAGAAAATGGAAGAAATGCCCAATTAGCTATGGTTTATTATATACCATAGCATAGGTTTGGTATTACTGAAGAAAACTCCAAACCATACACATAGGACTATTGGTGACATGCGAGCAAGTGAATTGGAATGTTTAAATTCAAATCACATCACCCGCCCTTGTAGAATTGAAAAACATGAGCATGTTTTATAACTATAAAATGCGAGTGCATTATAGAACTCCAAAACAAGAGCACACTATATAACTACAAAACATGCATGCGTGTTGTAGAGATAAAAATCTAGCACTATATGTAATATATCAAATGTATGGGTAATAGTTTAGAGGGGTTGTGGAAGGGTCAAGGGCCTAGAGGATGTTGGAATTTCAGGTGGGAATGGTTAATAGTTGAGAGGGGTTGGGGAAGGGTGAAGGGCCTAGGAATATGTTGGAAGTTCAAGTGGGGATGGTTAATAGTTGAGAGTGGGTGGGGAATGGTCAAGGTCATAGGAGGATGTTGTAAATTCAAGTGGAGAAATATGAATGGAATGGGAACATTATGGGTTACAAGGGTGAAGGGGAGTGGGGATTGAGAGAATTATCAGTAGGAAAAGAGTTGAAGACAGATAAGGTTAGAAGCAATACATAAGAGTTGAGTTTCGAAGGGGGATAAGGTGGAGGGGAGGAAGTGGGTGATATTTTAATGTGAGAGAAGATTCGTGAATGAAAAGGTGGACATGGAGTATTAGAGGAGGAATAGGATGTGTTGGAGGAGAGAGGAGAAGGAGGGGGAAATTGAAGAGATGGGAATGAGATGTGATAAAACGGATAATAGGGGTCATAATGAGGTAGGGGGTTGATGAGAAGGGATAATTTGTATACATAGAGAGAGAGAGAGAGAGAGAGAGAGAGAGAGAGGGAGGAGGGGGGTTGAGGGAGGGATGAAGATAGGGTGAAGGAAAGAGATATTGAGGGAGCGATAGAAGGTGTGTGTGTGTGTGAGGGGTGACGGGGGGACATACATAAGGAGAGAAAGGGGCAGGTTCACACATGTAGAGAGAGAGCGAGAGAGGGAGAGAGAGAGAGAGATGGTGTCAAATACAAAGGGCAGAGGGTTGAGAGATGGAGAGAGAGGGAGGTTGTGAAAGAGAGAAACATGGAGAGGGAGGGTGAAGAGAGATAGGGAGGAAGGGGGACGGATACACGTTGAGAGAGAGAGAGAGAGATAATGGCACAAAGGGCTGGTAATTAACGGAGAAGGGAGGGAGATATTGATAGAGGGAGGTAAATAAAAGGTGGAGAGAGAGGGAGAGATAGATGGAGTTTGTGAGAGAAGGGGGGACACACATACACACACAAATATTATGTCGGAGAGAGGGGGATGGGTGAGTGACAAAGGGAGAGGGGGAAGGGTGAGAAATAGAGAGAGAGTGATGGAGGGAAGGATAGTGAGGGATGCATATAGAAGGTGGACAGAGATTATGAGACATGGGAAGTGAGGGAGGGACACACACACACATACATAGAGTGTGTGTGTGTGTGTGAGTGTCACATTCCCATCCCTCCGACCGACGAAGAGGACGCGACCCATGGCGTTAACCATCCGGGCTACTAGCCCCATGAACATGTGAATTCATAAATTGCTGAAATGCTGAAATAAAATTCTTTGAACTAGACATGCATACATGATCATTTATCATACACAACAGAAACAACATATGTTCATACAAGCATTCACTCAACATGTTCATCACATTCTTTAACAGAAAATATGGTTGCAGAAGTAAAAATGGACAAGATCACTTATCTTATGAAGAACTCCTTCCGCAACCAGCTACGTTGCTGCAATGTTCCACCCAACCATAGGCCAGCGTGCTCCTTAATCTCTCAGCAGCGCTGCCACCCCCGAGCTGCGCATGATTCTCCAAGGAATAAGGGAACAAGTAGGATTACACATAGCCAAGGATACACAAAACAAAGCCAAGCTAACACAGTTGGGTTTATCAGGCCATTAACAAGACAACCAAGCCAACAGGGTCAGGTTTATCAGGCCATCAAGGAGTTGGGAAAGGCTAAATGCTAAGCTCGTTAGCTCATTACAGAGCCAAGAACACCTACACCAGAACTAGCCTGGCTTCTAAGACACCCACATACACCCAACACAAGGAATCAGTCCCTTCTCTGCTACATAGTCCCTCAGGCCCTCCATTCCCTTCCAGTGCTATTTAGGGGTTGTGGAGAAGAAAGCTATCCCTCTAGCTCTGTCTGTGTGGTTTCAAACCACCAAGTTTATCAAGCAAACCAAGCCCCCGTCCCTGCTCCCTGCACAGTCTGAAGAACAACCATTGCACGCATGCAACTACTCAGCAATTACAGCTCAACAGGGGAAAAATGACTCCCAAGCGAATTATACAGTCTCAAACATATCAGTGAACGTGGGGAAAACAACAGTCCGAAAACGTAATCAGTGAGCACAACTTACAACATGGGGAAATGACTCCAAACAGTTTGTGCGTGAGGGAAACTTGCACCAGACCCCAAACACAGAGGAAAATGTATGCATGGGCCACAAATGAGTAAGGAAAACTTACACACAGTCCCTGAGCATACAAATAATGGCTCTCCACAGGAACAATCATGGGAGATGGTGGACGAACATCTCCCAGCTTGTTGCGAGAGTAACAACAACGCAGGAACCCACAAATCCGCCCATGAGGAAAGGATACAGCCACAACATTCGCAAATCCGTAGAGGAAGAACTACGTGGGTGAAGCCAGGAAAGTCCTGTGTGGGAGAATGAACAATAATTCCCTACGTGAGGATGAACAGCCTACAGAGAGGACACGAAATTGGAAGTGCATGAGTGTTCAGCATCGTTGTGGAGAGAACGTCCAGTCCACTGGAGTGATGGCGGTGGATTCTTTTTTCCATTGTGAATTCAACCATGGGTGGATTGTGCATGTGGGAAAGGACTGACAGTCCTGCCACACCCACTCCCAAACAATAACTGCCTCAACTACCAGCATCAATTCTTAATGGAGGGGGTTGGGTAAAACAAGGGAAGATGACACCTGGCTTTTCCCCCCATTTCCCAAGGTTTGACATTTCCCCACCCTTATCCTTGTGAAAATCATGCCCCTTATAAATTTAGTTGCCGCAAACGTAGCTGGTCAGGTTCATTTTAATTAAAGATGCATATTTACATGATGATAAACTTAATAGGTATGCCGCATGCCCCGATATACCATCGGTGACAATTTAAATATGAAACATAGCATAACCAACCAATGGTGGGGCCTTGGCCTTTAGCTCCGCACCATGATCATTACAATATATACATCATGTACATTTAATGCAACAAGGTTCAAACCGGGGTGTTACAGAGAGATATTGCATGGGAGAGAGGGAGGGATGGGTGAGTGACAAAGAGGGAGGGGGGGTGGGTGAGAGATATAAAGAGTTATATGGAGGGAGGGATAGTGAGGGAGGTATATAGAAGGTTGAGATAGACTATGAGAGAGGGGGGGGGAGGGAGTGACACACACACATAGATATATAAAGAGAGAGGGAGGGCACACACACACACACACACAGAGAGAGAGAGGGGGGGGGGGAGAGAGAGAGAGAGGGGGGGGGGGAGAGAGAGAGAGAGGGGGGGGGGGAGAGAGAGAGAGAGGGGGGGGGGGAGAGAGAGAGAGAGGGGGGGGGGGAGAGAGAGAGAGAGGGGGGGGGGGAGAGAGAGAGAGAGGGGGGGGGGGAGAGAGAGAGAGAGGGGGGGGGGGAGAGAGAGAGAGAGGGGGGGGGGGAGAGAGAGAGAGAGGGGGGGGGGGAGAGAGAGAGAGAGGGGGGGGGGGAGAGAGAGAGAGAGGGGGGGGGGGAGAGAGAGAGAGAGGGGGGGGGGGAGAGAGAGAGAGAGGGGGGGGGGGAGAGAGAGAGAGAGGGGGGGGGGGAGAGAGAGAGAGAGGGGGGGGGGGAGAGAGAGAGAGAGGGGGGGGGGGAGAGAGAGAGAGAGGGGGGGGGGGAGAGAGAGAGAGAGGGGGGGGGGGAGAGAGAGAGAGAGGGGGGGGGGGAGAGAGAGAGAGAGGGGGGGGGGGAGAGAGAGAGAGAGGGGGGGGGGGAGAGAGAGAGAGAGGGGGGGGGGGAGAGAGAGAGAGAGGGGGGGGGGGAGAGAGAGAGAGAGGGGGGGGGGGAGAGAGAGAGAGAGGGGGGGGGGGAGAGAGAGAGAGAGGGGGGGGGGGAGAGAGAGAGAGAGGGGGGGGGGGAGAGAGAGAGAGAGGGGGGGGGGGAGAGAGAGAGAGAGGGGGGGGGGGAGAGAGAGAGAGAGGGGGGGGGGGAGAGAGAGAGAGAGGGGGGGGGGGAGAGAGAGAGAGAGGGGGGGGGGGAGAGAGAGAGAGAGGGGGGGGGGGAGAGAGAGAGAGAGGGGGGGGGGGAGTGATAGAGAGAGAAGGGGGAGGGGTGAGTGATAGTGAGAGAGTGGTGGAGGGAGGTATAGTGAAAGTGGAGAGAGGTTATGAGAGAAAGGGAATGAGGGAATGACACACACACACACACACATAGAGAGAGATATATATTATGTGGGAGAGAGAGGGGGGGAGGTGTGAGAAACAATGGGAGAGGGGGAAGGGAGGAGCTTGTCGAGGCCTTAGTACCCATATCTAATGTTTAAAACTTCTTAAAGGGATGTGCATATTTTCTTGGCGACCAAGCATACCTTGAGTAGGTCATTTTTTGTGCTTCAGATCATATTCCCTTAATCATGTCTCAGAGGTCCCATACATGCTGCTCAAAACCACCTAATTATACTAACATCCATATTCATAGTCCAAATATATATATGAGATGCCATCTGTGATTTTTTAAGGCATCCTTCATATCCTTAGATGCCTAGAAGCTTTAGTTAGGGCCTAAGGCCCTAGTTTCCTCCCCTAACCATGTCCATAGCCTTGAGATTCATACATAGTGCTCAATAAATTACGATGCCATGCATATTCCGATTAATATTCAAATGATTCACTTTCATTGTCATGTGTGGTGGTTGGAGGCATCACTTTTGGCCCTACATGGTTAACAACTTCCTTTAAGGCCTAAGGACCAAGTGTTTCTCCCTACCCATGTGAAGGGGCCTAATATCTGTACTTAGTACTAAAAATGTTCTAATGGAACTACTATCCTCATTTCAAGGTAAATGAAACCATGGAAGGATCTAATGAGGCTGTTCAACACATCATTCTTGGCTCTAGATGGATAGAATAATCTTCTAGGGGTGAAGGCCTAGGTTTCCTCCCTTATTATGTCTAAGGTCCCAAGACACATACATATTACTTAGAAACCCCTAATGGTTCCTATATCCCCATTCAAAAAAAAATATCAACATGAGAGGTCATCTATGGTGATTCAAGGTGTCGTTCATGGACCTTGAGCCCTAAAAACTGGTTTACAACCTAAAATTAAATATTTATGTACCAACCATGATTAAAACCTTATCCTACATATCTAATGCTAAATATATCCTAGTCATGGTCATATCCCAACTTAAAGGTTGAGGATACCCTTAAGAGATCATGTGTGTGGATACTATTGACCTGACTTACAATGGAGGTTATACCTCATGACTCTATGATGACCAAATACTATAGTAAAATCCCTATGGAAAAATAAGACATCTCCCTTGGGTTATATTAATAAAGTACATTTAAAATATTCTTTCAAGTTACAATATTTCAACACTCCCCCTTAATGAGAAGGGTATTCTACCGACAATGACATCATCAACTATAGGAGTATTGAGAGAAAGATAGAAGGTGAGAAGGGGAGAGACTGTGAGAGAGGGAGGGATGGAGGGGAGATATAGGGAGGGAGGGATACGGTAAGAGAGAGAGGGAAGGGGTGAGGGATAAAGGTAGAGGGTTATTTATTAAGGGAGAAGAAGGGAGAGAGTGCTATATGGAGGGATAATGGCAAATATAAAGAGAAGGTGGAGAGTGGGGTGGTAGGGACATGTATGGAGTAAGGGAGAGAAAGAAAAATATAGGGAGGGATGTAGAGAGAATGAGGGACATATATTAAGAAAGAGATAGGGGGTATCTAGGGATTATTGGGAGAGAGTTAAGGGGGTATAGAGAGAAACATTTATATTCATGAAAAGAAGGGAAGACTAAAAACATTTTCTTTGTATGTAACCATAGAAAACATTTGTTTTCTTTTGATTTTATTCATTTCCTTAGCCGTGCACCTAACTTATTTATTTTTCTTAATCATATCGCGTGCGCATTTTTATTCTACATATCACATGCACGTTTTTCCTTTATATAACGTGCCCGTGTTTTAGGACTGCCTAAATAGTGGACTGTTTCTATTTGACAACAACATTACTCTGTCTAAACGAAAAATAGATTATCACACATTTTTTTTCAACAGAGCATGATCCCGCCATTGGAAATATTCACAATACACCTTCTCCACCATTATTTTTGTTATGTAGGTGCAACATTGAGGACATATTTCATGGTTGAGGAGCACACAGGATAAGATATCAATATTCAAGACCACTTCATGGTGATGGTAGATATACACAATTGTACAAGAGAATCAACTTGAGGAGCAATTTATGATTTAACTTTCATTTTCTTATTATTGAAGAGCACCAAAGGTAAATTTTCTCATTCATCATTGTTTTGATGGGAAATATGAAAAATTGAGAAGGAATATTGAAGCACCTTGAAGGATCTATAGTTCTAAATCACTAAAGGTTTTAAAGCTTGTAATTAAGGGGCAACAAAAACAAACTATATTGAATTGATCATTGTGGTGATGGAGAAAGTGCCTAACTAGGGAAGAAAATCAACAAGGAAGAAGAGACCTCAAGAAGTCATTGAAGAAGAGAAAGAAAAGAAAAGAATAGACATGATGAATCAGAGGCTTTCTTTGCAAACTAATCCAAATCCAACTATAGAGGATACGACAGTTGATCCTATTAATCGACCACAAGAAAAATGAAGCATTCACTAGAGGAACCTTCAATTTACACAATAGTTGTTGAACAAGCACCCCATGGAAGTATTCAAGAAGAAAAATTTAGGTGCTCATTAGGGGATGTTTCAATTCCCACTTCAAGTCAAAGTGATAAGTTACCATCTCAAGATGAAGCTCATGAAGAGGCGTTGGACATGGAGCTTACCATTGAAGAATAAAATGTTATCCGGACCATCGATGAAGATGTTGGAATTCCACCATCCAACTACCAGGAAGAGAATGAAGGAAAAAAAGCTACTACTGAAACGCTAGAGCGTTTTGTTGATGCGCTACATGGTAGAATTCCAACCCCCTTACCTCCATTAGAAAGCACATGTCGAAGAACTCCGAAGCGTATACAAGTTGATGAAAATATCCTCATTTCCATTGAAGGTACGCTATCTAAATGTAGTATTGCTTATCAAACTCAACAGATACTAAATAAATATTTTGTTTCTAAATGTGATGGAGATAAATGTAGATTATTTGTATCATTGTTAAAATCTAGGGGCATGAATATTGTTATGAAAAAGTTAGGGATAAAGATGATAAAGAATTATGGACCAAGTTATCATATAGTTAAAATCTTATTAGATTCCTTTGGTAAAATTGGTAAGAACACACGTTCAAAGGACCACAATGTGGATTGTCGTCTGTTGTCACAAGAAATTGTAAATAAGAACACTAGGGTCCTTCATTTTCTCAAGCCTACATCCAAACTAGTTAATTTGAATGTAAGACCCCTCTGTAGATATTATATTAGAAGAGAACATCTTGACACAACCGATCAAATAGATTTTTTTTCCTTTATTGGTTGGTTTCCACATCGTGACATGAAGCTAGTTGATGCAGTAAAGGGACTAGTGCAAAGTTTTTGGCATGATCACACAAGTCCTTCTTCAAACTGGAAGGATGTACTAAAACTAAGAAGGGTTTCAAAGGATCGTGAACCACATGTTAAGCATATTATTGATATAACAAAGATAGAACTATACGAGAAATTTAGGAATGTAGACAATTGAACTTGGGGCAAAGATATTTTGAGAAATGTAATCCTTGGTATGTTAGAATAAATACTCTTCATAACACTTGTTGTTGTAGATACCATGTAGAATATGAATATTACTATGAAACATTTTTGTACATTCATTGTGTGTTGAATACTAACCATGTGCAGGATTGCTCCCTGACAATACCACCAACTTCATCAAGAGAATTCATTCATAGCATCATGTGCAATAGGCGTGAGGGGCAAACATACTATGTAAAATCTTGTTTGGATGGAACATGCTCCAATTATGCTGGAATGGCATTATTGAGCCAATGTATGCATGAGAGTGGAGACAATGAATTTGGGAATATGGTTACATACATGAAAAGTTTAAAATATATCAGCTATGAAATAGTCCCAAGGAAAGAAAGTAAAATAATACAATTGGTGACATCTCAAGTATGCATTTATCTATAAATTTATGTTTGAACAGTTACATTTCATTCCTTACATTACAAAAAAAACTGATATTGAGATCATTTTGTGTCACCAGGTACAAGTTAGTGACTTCGTCAAGGAATTTATTGAAAAGACACATCAATATGTTCAGCATGTCCACTTAGCATGTTGACATGATGAGAAGTTTAGAATATGAAGAGATACATTTCCCCATGGTACTATAATTTCAGTTGTTGATTTTTCTAAGAACTACACTCTGCAACCTAAAAATGATATCCAAAGCCTAGTATTATCACTCTGAGTATGTTTCCTTGATGGTGCATATCACATATATGCATGGCACAAATAGCAGTGAAGAGCAAAGAGAAATTCTGAAGGAATATCGCTTCTACATAAGTGATGATAGGTTCCATGACTTCGACTATGTACATCATTGATTCATCATGTTCTATGATCACTTGAAGGGAAGGAACATATAGATGGATCGACAATGGATTTGGTTTGATCAATGTGCTGGTCAGTTAAAAAATGCACACATATTTCAATGGTTGTGTTCATTGCATAAAAACTACAAAGTTCCACATATGTGGAACTATTTTAAGACTTGGCATGGTAAAGGAGAGCATGATGGAGCTGGAGTATTTGTCAAAACAACCCTATGAAGAGAGGAATTGAAATTATATACATAATCTACTATTCAAAATGCTCAATCTATAGTCAGGTGGTGCACATCAGTAATGGGAGAGGAATCAACTATGTGAGTAGAATCCAAAAGAAAGAGACATGTGGAAAGTTTTTTTTGAGAGGTAGTAGACATAAATCATTCACATGCATGGGAATGAAATATTGTTCCTAGGACTCATGGCTTTCATTTGATTCGAATCTCTGATAACCCAGTATTTGAAATTTGGACCAGAAAACTCGCTTGTTTTTTCCTGCCTTGTTGTGATGGTGACTGGGATGGGTGTGAATAATTGGATTGGGTTGATGGATGGGATCGCATATCACTTCCACTTGATCACTGTGCAATTTTTGAGTTAACCCCGTTGGAAGAAGACCAATCATCTATTTATATAGATTTTGATCATGTCTCAGACCTTGTACAACTAGTTATGATGCATTTCCCTAACACTTTTTTTGTTTATTTAAGTAGTATTCAAACTCACATTAATGGACTTGTATCACAAAAAAAATATTTTATTCACATACCTACAATAATATTATGTAGGGCACATATACAGAGTGGTTCCCTCAAAAGATAGTGAATGGGGTGGTGATTACTGGTTGGCACATTGCATAGAGGGAAAGCAAATCCTCAATATGTCCATGACTGATGATGAAAACAACCACTTCTCAATAGGGCTATGGTTGTTAAAGGTGAATACCTTACACAAGACAACAATGCAAGAAAGAAGTGTGGATATGTTTACATGGATTAAAAACTAGGTGTAAGTGTGTATCGCTTTACCAACTTAATCATTGGTACAAACCTCTAGGTATGAACAATTCCTAGATACAAAGCACGAAAGACTAATGGAGACCATGATTATAAGAGATGATTCGGAGGGATTGGTTGTATGATAATAGGTGGGATCTTGCATGATGAGGTATGTTACATACTTTTAATTTTCTCATGTATGTTTTTTATGGATATGTCAATTTTGTGTTCTTGATATGCCAAATTTTCGTTTATGTTGTTTATAAATATGCCAAAAGTTCTCTTGTATGTCAAGTTTATGAATTTGCCAAATTTTACATATGATCAATAAACTCTAAGATTATGAATGATCATGTAAATATCAGTAACATGATCATGTCAATATCAATCATATGATCATGACAATATCAATAATATGAACATGTTAATATCTCATTCACATGTTAAACATAACATTAGAATACATACATGTACCTCTTTAGGTCATACCTGTCAAAGTTGTTTGTAGGCTCTCTTACAGGACTAAAAGCCTAATTTTTCAAGTAGGTCATATTGTCAATGTTTTGAGATGATATATAAAACTAGGATGATGGAAACAAGATGCCACAATGATCACTTTTTGTTTTAAGGCTTGTATAATTTCCTTCTTGACAACTCACCTCTTATACCATGTTAAATTTTTTATACTTGATCTAGACAATTGCTTTATACCAGTTATAACCATTAGTTCAATGCGTAAATTTAACCATAAAACATTTACATAAATAATTTAACATGTATGATCTAGTTAATAATAACAATGCACAAGAGACACAACATTTTATCCTGGAAAACCCTCATCGGGAAGAAAACCTAGCAACCTTTCTTAGAAGAATTATGTTTAGAAAACAAGTACAATGAAACCATGAACAAACCCTAACCCTCAAGGGTTTTACCACATGAAAAAACCTTAATGAAATATGATAACAAGATTACTTATCTCCATAAAGATGACCTCCAAGCCATAAGGATATCCAAATATATCCTTCCCAACCAACAATAGAAGGCACCTACTCATGGGAAAAGCCTAACACACAAGCTCATGAAGAAACCCTAAAATAAGAGTTCCCTTCTTCTTCACATGCAACTCCAAGAGAAAAAATAAAAGACATAAAGTATCTTACAAATGAAGAACATGACTCTTATTTATACACCACTCTAACTTTACAAGTGGGGATTCACTTACATGTGGGACCACATAACTTAATTTTACATTTACATTAGACACCAAGCATTTCATGCCAACAAGGGCCAAACTTGGAAAACCACAGATGATGGGGCTGTGGTTGGTGTTGCCATATTTCCCTTGCCCAAACATGCTAGCAGGAGTTGACGGAATTCAAAATTGCGGCTGATTGACGTTTTTTGTGCACCGGGTACAACTCCACCAAGTGTTCCTGAACAGTATCTGGAGGTGACCTGCAACTCGCCATAGATCGATGCTTGGGCCTCCGATCGATGAACTATCAATTCCATTGGATTTGTGACGTGGGATTTTAGCTAGGGGGCCTCTCTCCCACTTGTCCATTTCCCAGTGACCTCCCTATACAGTGGTTTCTGAAACTATGGTTTTGCTCAATAGGGGACAATGCATTTCAGGCCAACGAGGGACAAAATTGGAAAACCAAGTAAAATGGGGTTGCGGTTGGTGTTGCCATATTTCCCCTACCTAAAAACACTATCAAGAGTTGACGAAATTCAAAATTGTGGCTACGCGACATTTTTTGCGCATCAGGCACAAGTCCACCAAGTGTCCCTCAATTGTATCTCGAGGTGACCTATAGCTCACCATAGATCGATGCTCGAGCCTCCAATCCATGAAATGTCAATTCTGTTGGATTTGTGACATGGGATTTTAGCTAAGGTAGCCTCTCTCCTACCTTTCCATTTCCTGGTGACCTAGGCATAAGGTGGTTTCTGAAACTAGGGTTTGGATTAATAGGGGACAATGCAGTTCACGCCAACGACGTCCAAAATTGGAAAATCATGGATGGTAGGGTTGTGGTTAGCCTTTCCATATTTCCCTTGCCGAAACACACTAGAAGGAGTTGACGGAATTCAAAATTGAGGCTCCGAGACATTTTTTGCACACTGGGTACAAGTCCACCAAGTGTACCTGAACGTTATTTGGAGGTGACCTGCAAATCACCATAGATATATGCTTGATCCTATGATCAACAAACCGTTGATTCTGTTAGATTTTTTACGTGGAATTTTAGCTAGGGGGGCGTCTTTCATGCTTGTCCATTTCCCGGTGACCTCCGTATACGGTGGTTTCTGAAACTAGGGTTTCTCTCAGTAAGGGACAATGCATTTCACTCCAATGAGGGCCAAACTTGGAGAAACATGGAAAGTGGGGTTGTGGTTGGCATTTATATATTTCCCTCGACCAGACACGCTAGCAGGAGTTGATAGAATTCATAATTGCGGCTCCGTGATGTTTTTTGCACACCGGGCACAAGTCCACCAAGTGTCCCTCAACATTATCTAGAGGTGGCCTGGAACTTGCCACATATTGATGCTCGTTACTTCAATCGATGAACTGTCGATTCTGTTGGATTCGTGTTGTGGGATTTTAGATAGGGGGGCCTCTCTTTTTCCTATCCATTTCCTGATGACCTCTGCATACCATGGTTTCTAAAACTAGGGTTTCCCTCAGTAGGGGATAATGCATTTCATGCCAACGAGGGTCACACTTGGAAAACCATGGACGATGGGGCTATGGTTGGAGTTTCCATATTTCCCTACCCAAACATGCTAGTAGGAGTTGATGAAATTCAAAATTGCTGCTTCTTAACGTTTTTTTGCACTGGCCACGAGTCCACCAAGTGTCCTTGAACAAAATTTGGAGGTGACCTGCAACTTGTCATAGATCAATGCTCTGGCCTCTGATCGATCAACCGTTAATTCTATTGGATTTGTGACGTGGTATTTAAGCTAGGGGGGATTTCTCCCTCCTGGACATTTCCTGGTGACCTGTGTCCATTTCCTGGTGTCCTGTGTATACAGTGGTATCTGAAACTAGGGCTTCTCTTAGTAGGGGACAATGCATTTCATGACAACGATGGAAAAAATGGAAAACCATGGACGATGGGGATGTATTTGGTATTTCCATATTTCCCCTACCCAAGCATTCTAGTAGGATTTGATGGAATTCAAAATTATGGCTTCGTGATGTTTTTTGTGCACCGGGCACAAGTCCACTAAGTGTCCCTGAATGATATGTGGAGGTGACCTGCAAATTTCCATAGATCAATGCTATGGCCTCTGATCGATGAACCATTGATTCCGTTAGATTTGTGACATGGGATTTTATCTAGGGGGGCCTCTCTCCCGCCTCTCCATTTCCCGGTGACCTTCGTATACGGTGGTTTCTTAAACTAGGGTTTTGCTCAGTAGGGGACAATGCATTTCATGCCAATGAGGGACAAACTTAGAAAACCATATACGGTGGGGATGAGGTTGGCATTTCCATATTTCCCCTGCCCAAACACGCTAGGAGGAGTTGATGGAATTCAAAATTGTGGCTCTGCGACATTTTTTGCGCACTGGGCACAAGTCCACTAAGTGTCCCTGAATGGTATCTGGAGGTGACATACAACTCGCCATAGATCGACGCTCAGGCCTTCGATTGATGAACCATCGATTTCGTTGGATTCGTGACATGGGATTTTAGCTAGGGGGAATCTCTCGTTCCTATCCATTTCCCGGTGACCTTCGTATATGGTGTTTTTTGAAACTAGGGTTTCAGTTAGTAAGAGACAATGAATTTCATGCCAACGAGGACCAAACTTGGAAAACCATGGACGGTGGGGCTGCGGTTAGTGTTTCCATATTTCCCATGCCAAAAAAAACTAGTAGGAGTTGACACAATTCAAAATTGTGGCTCTGTGATGTTTTTTACACACCGGGCACAAGTCTAGAAAGTGTCCCTAAACGGTTCTTGAGCTAACCTGCAAATCGCCATAGATTGACGGTCGAGCCTTCGATTCAGGAACCATCAATTATGTTGGATTCGTGACATGGTATTTTATCTAAAGGGGCCTCTCTCCTACCTTTCCATTTCCTGGTGACCTCCATATACGGTGGTTTTTGAAACTATGGTTTTTCTCAATAAGGGATAATGCATTTCGGGCCAACAAGTGCTAAACTTGGAAAACCATAGACAACGGGGTTGTGGTTGGAGTTTCCATATGGCCCCTTCCCAAACATGATAGCAGGAGTTGACGACATTCAAAATCACTACTCTATGTGGGTTTTTGTGCCCCAACGTTGAACCATAACCCTAACTAGGGTTTACTATTTAACATGCATGGTCCAGGGTTTAGAATTCATAACCTATGGTTTAGCATGCATAGATTATTCAAATGGATGTTCATCAATGGGGAAACCATAACTCGACCAGGGAAACCCTAATCCTAACTCTAATGTTATCTTACTATCATAACCTAGTTCATAATCAATCTAATGTCCAACTCAACCTTTTCAAATCCGGTGGACTTATGCTTCAAATCATGTTGATTCATGAAGTTGGTTCTCGGTCTTTGGATTCTATTGTAGTTCCTTTAATGTTGAGTGATTACTCATTGGGTGCATGAGGTTTGTTGAATATTTTTGTTGGTCGTTGATGAAATGTGAAGCATGTATTTCACTTAGTTTTATTAAATTACACTTGAACATTGACTTAACTTGTAATTTAATAATCCCCCAAAATCAAGCTAATCCTCTCAAATTCGAATTTGAAAGGTATATGTAGCTATTATTTGGAAAAATAACATTATAGAGGAATTAAATTGCTCCCAATGTGTCATTCTATCATAAAAAACAACATTTATTAATATTTTATTAAACATTTGTGAGAGAATTCTAGAAGGAGGGGGAAATGCTCCATGAAGATTTATTAAAAGGGTGAAGACACAAGTGAAGGAGATTTTGGTCATTTTAATTTTGTAATATTGGAGAGATATTGTGTATTTTCATATATTGGGAGATGATCCCCTTTATATCTTGGAATATGTGCCCCTTTCAATTACAAACTAGTTTTGGTGGTGAAATATTCCACCCTATCTAGTAGAGAGGAGGAGATCATCCTCATCTCTTCACTCTGCTTCATGGAAATTGATGAAGAGGGTAAACAACTTTAATATTTATCTACATATATTATTTCAAGGATTTTATGTTCATATACAATAGTGAGGTCGAATCCATGTTGGTGTGTTTGAGTTCCAATTAATAGAAGTGTGATTTGTGGTGTATTAGGGAGTGCAAAGGTTGTGGTGGACTATACTTGAGGAGGAAGCACTTGCAGTATCCAATATTAATGAAGGCCATTTTAATGGATAAGTATCACTGATATTTTATGTATGGCACACCAAATAAGTCATATATTTAATTTTAGGTCGAAATCTTTCCTGTGGAGGGTGCATCAATGAAAGGAAATCACTCAATTGGAGCAGTAATTCTCCCTCTCTTCTTTGTGGTTATGTAGAAGCCACATTTAATATCTTTGTAGAAAATATTTATAGGTCTTTAGAGATTATGTATCAACCATTAATTTAATATCTAATAATTATTCATTCATAGTAAAAATCATAGTCCCCCCCCACACAAGTCCCATATATTACCAACTATTCAAGCATGGGTTAAACTACAAGTACATATGTAAATTTATGTGTAGATTTGTGAATACATGGATGTGTATGTAGAAATTGCAGCTATTATAGCATTAGAAAAATATCCTTGATGCAAATAAGAAGCACAAGAGGTACATATTTCTACTAATATAATTCTCACAAGTATGAACAAGGAAAATAGAGAGAAGAATAAAGAGATTGAATACAAGAGAAGTCATCCAATATGTTTCCAAGTATTATTGATGAACTAAATTGATGATGAAACAATAATTAATTGATCGATTATTACAATATTAATACATCATTATAAAGGAAAATTGAGTTGGTGCAATACAACTCATGCTAGCTTATAAATCAGACTTACCAAATATGATAAACCCCCATAGGTGGCTAAAGCACTTCCCAAATCAGTCAAGGACCTCACGAATTAGAAAAATCATGAGTGAGTTGTCATGAATTATGGAAAAAAAATGCTAATCCTAAAATATGGAGATAAACTAACGGAGGATGGGTTGGAAACAAAAGATAGCAGTTTCCTAGCTTTAACTTGTCCATAAAAAAATGGAATAAAGAAAAATAAAGATAGAATCTGCAGGAAGGCATAGTTACTAATTATGGTAGTAAAAAAAGTGGATATGATCAAACCATAATCAGGATAAAAGTGCCCCTGGGGTATATATGGAAAGTGTTGACCATGTGGTGCAAGTGGATGCCAACTATCTAGTCTAGTAGGTAGAAATTTAATAAAAAAATATTAAATATTTTTATCCTAAGTTATGAAGTGGGTTTGTTATATTCCCACACCCCCCGTTAAGTATAAATTATGATGTTTATGTATGAAATAATTAGATGCATATGTATGCATATAGGTGTATATATGTGTAGTAGGGGCCAACAGCAAGGTTATGGTCACCCTTTACAAATATTCATGTCTAGAAAAGATGAAGAAAGAGGAAAAACCACATGGGGAAAATCCTCCCTCAAGAAAGGACAAGGCACAAAATGTGAAATATGTCTCCAATATGTATTTATATTCACTTGAATGATCTGAATGAACTGCTTCTGGTGAATGACTTTGATGAATAAATCATGAACTCCATGACCATGTGTTGGAGTGTAGAATCTATAAGAAGGAAGAGAAGAGACTCAATGTATCTCATCATCTGATGAAGTAGGAGAGTTAAATGAATGCTTATTTCATCTAAAAAAATATGATATGCAAACACAATCTAAAATGGAAAACAGATCTGTGCATAATCCTTCCCAAAGAGTACAAAAAATAAGACCACCAGTAACACAATCAGTTCCTTGTATAGCAACAAATTTGTGATGTGGATCACATATCATTCTTCCAATATGATGTATAAAATTACTAGATATGATATGAGGCTGAAAATAACCTGATATATTAGAAATATTATCATATGAACAACAAAGAAAAAGGATTCAGTGACTCCATGAGGATATAGGGCTAGACTAGGAAAAGTATGAGCAACTGGGGAAAACTGATTAGTGTAAAAATATGAATGATGAATGGACTTGAGATATGAAACATAAGTGTTTAGAAAAAATCCAAACTTGTGTAATATATTTCCACTGATGACTAAGATCATATATAACCCACCCGTTAAAAATAGGCAAGACTTGAAAGTATTTGATACAAGACACGTTGCATAAGAAACCAATGAGGAATCAACTAGTGAACTTGGGGTTTGTATAGTGTTAGGAGTATTAAAAGGTATGGTATATGGTATGTATGGCATAATTACATCGATATAAACCTACAAACATGCTTCTAAATCAGAATTATGGATTGAGAAAGAGCTGCTTAAAGACAAGTCAGGATCTAGTGAAAAATCACAAGTATTGGGAGATGAATCCATGGGACTGATAGGTGGATTATCAAAGAAAGAAACTGATATTATTATTATGATATATAATAATTTAAATACATATCAGATATGTGAAAAATGGATTTAACTCTGGAAGTCAAGGCATAGTTTATATCATCTTGGAACTGCGCACTATGACAATGTTCTAAAGAATCAATAGGGTTCTCTGGCTCATCTGGAACTTTAATGTTGTGATTCTTAAGAATCCACAGCATGATTTCAATATTCTTATTGAAACATTTATTCTCAATATGAAATCCATTTATTCAATAAGAACACTTGGATGTGCTTCCTTTCTTCTTGACTTTCTTCATTGAACCTTCATCAGTAGGCTTCAAAATTTCATCTTCAAAATCTAACTTTGGCTTCTTCTCTTTCACAATTTTATTTTCTTTCGACTTGTTATTCTTGTTTCCTTAAACTATGAGAGAATTATACCTTCCCTTGGAAGATATAAGATCACCCACATGGATCAATTTATCTTCCTCCTTTGTCAGTGAATCAAAGAATGTACTAAAAGAAGGCATTTTCCAATTAGAAATAGCAAGCCTAGTAGCATGAAAAGTAGACAGAAAAACTAAGTATTCGGGACCCAATTTTGATAGGATGGAAAGAATCAATTGATATTCCTTTTTTTCAATCCTACATTGCTTAAGACATAGAACAAGTGACTTGAATTTGGTGAGGAAAATGTCAATAGAATCAAAACTTCTTGGAATCAATGAGAATAATCATTCTCAAACTGATGCACTCTTATCTCATCTTGAACTCCAAAGAGAGACTAACGTTTGGTCCAGACTTGGTTCGGAGCAGTCAAACCATCTAGACGAAAGAGTAGATAAGGAGAAATAGAGAGGCAAATCAATCCATATTATTCATCCAACCTAATATTCCACTTATATTTCTTAACCATGGAATTTGGTTCATTTTCTAAATCCATAGAAACTCTATAGAGTCCCTTACTATGCAATAGAATTCCAATTTTAGTTTTCCATTCATGATGGTTTAAGGGAATCAATATCATACCTAAAGAAGAATCGATACTGAGATGTTGATGCACTCAAGAAAAAACTCTCTACAACCTGCATAAATAAAACTAGGAGAAAATGTTGTAAGCTTAATAACAATCTCTTGTTCAAAGAGTGATATGAGACTGGATGTGCTTTGATAGAGAGAACAGATAGATCCTCAACTCTATTGAACTTGAAAAACCTTGCGCTTTGATACCATGTAGAAATTTCAGCTTTGATACCATCATAAAAAGAGCCTTTATGCAAAGAAGAAGCACATGAGGCAAATCTTGCTATTAAGATAATTCTCACAAGTTTGCATAAGGAAAATAGAGAGAATAATAAAGAGACTGAATATAAGAGAAGTGATCCAATATCTTTTCAGGTATTATTGATTAACTGAATTCATTATGAACCAATAATTAATTGATTGATTATTACAATAGTAATACATCCTTATAAAGGAAAATTGAGTTGGTGGAAGACAAATCATTCTAGCTCATAAACCATACTTACCATATATGATAAACCCCCATAGGTGGCTAAAGCACTTCCCAAATCACTCAAGGACTGCAAAAATTATCAAAAGCGCGAGTGAGTCATCATGAACGATGGAAAATCATGCTACTACTGGAATATGGAGAGAAAATAATGGAGGAGGGGTTGGCAACAAAAGATAGTAGTTTCCTAGTTGACTAGCTTTTCCTTATCCACATAAAGGCTGGAATAAAGCACAATAAAGACAAAATCTGTAGGAAGGCGCAGTTACTAATTATGGCAATCAATAAAGTGGACAATATCGCACTAGAATCAATATTAAAGTCCTCATAGGGTATATATGGCAAGTATTGACCATGTGGTGCAAGTAGATTCGAACTATCTAGGCTAGTAGGTAGGAATTTAATAAAAAATGATTAAATATTTTTATCCAAATTTATGAATGGGTTTATTATATTCCCACAATGTAAAATTAATTATCGGGCCTTATTTATTCATATGAGTATCTTATATCTATTATTAATGTAGAAATATTGACAAAAATTCTAGAATTTTGTCAAACACTTAGTTTACCTAGATTTCAGACTTAAAACTTCTCATTAATAAAAACCCTCTTGTTCATTTAAATCAATAACCCAAAAAGCTGAAACACTTAAACTAAGTTTGTAGCACCAGAAAAATCACATAAAAAATAGAAGATTGACAAACCCATAAACCAACAGAAATTTGGTCAATGTGACCTTGGAAAAACCCTACCTCAGGGAAAACCAGTCCAAGAGAAATTTTATTGCAGCATTTATTAGGAAGAAAATTAATTTACATCAACATTTATTTGAACATTAATGACTGTACCATATTTCTCAATTTCCTTTCTCACCTTGATTTTTGTTCCCACCATGATTTTCATGCCCAGTTGATTGTATGGACTGTACAAATTTCTGTGTCCAAAAAAAAATTCTCTTCTCGAAAATCATGGCCGAAATTTTTTCTCGAAATTTGTGCGACTATAGTAATGTAGGGATTGTACGAAACAATACAACTCAATATAAATAAATTCCTTGGGAAATGTTCCCAACTCCTTTGGATTCATGTCCACTTGAGAAAAAAAATTCTCCTTGGGATTTGTGCCCACTTGAGAAAAATTACAGCTCCCTCTCTCTGCAAATAACTCAACCAAATTCTCACTCTTGGAAATGCTTTCGTGCAACTTGTATTGCATACTACCCTAGGATATCTCTTATAACTTGAGAGTGACTTTTCACCTTCCCCATTCCCTAAATCCAAAAGCCAAGATTAATCTCACCATTTCAAGATCAAGGGTTAAGAAAATTCCCCCCCAAAAGCGGTTACATTTAATTTTAATAAAGTCACGTTTAATCTATGAAACAAGTGCACTTTATCTCATAAATTCACTTTATAAAATTTAAAAAAGGGAATACTTTATAAAAAGTCCCATTTACGTAAGAGAGACTTTAAACTTTATAAAACAACATTACAAAGTAAAGTATCCTAGTTAGGGCGTGGTCATTTCCACAAACAAGACAAAAATATGGGGAGTGCCTCCAGAGCTAAATTTATAACACTCCCTCTTAGTGAGGGAGGTACTCACTTCCATCATCAATGGATCCCATCCTCAAATCAATCACACTGTTTGTTGTAGGAGCTCTCTTAGAACCCGGATCCAATGCTACCACCTGCACTGAAATTGATTCTGAAGATAACCTTTCAGAAGCCACCCTGAACCCTGAATTGAGCATTGGTTCACTCATTCAAACTAATAATCCTTCCAATAATCACAATATACACCATCTCTTCCATCGGAACTCGATACTGTACCCTTAGCGCCACTACAGCCTCATGAGCCTCCTACTCATCTGATTCATCAATTATGGGTTGTGCACTGAACGTGTACATATAACTGAACCGATCACCAATAAACTGTGTATCAATCAGTCTCTCTCTCTCCGAGGATATATAAACATCTCCTAGATCATCTCTATCTACAAAAATGTACACATGTACCCTCTAGAACAATGTCGAATACCCTCCATATTCCAAGGCTTAGACCGAGAGAAGATTTACCCTCATCCCTAGAACAAATAGGACCCCATACTGATGAATGTATCCTCCATGACTAAGTTGGAATCTGACTTTTCCAACTCCTCACACTGCACATTCATGTCCCTCTTCTAGCTGAATGAACTGACCGGGATTAGTCTCATAAATCATATGGAATATATGTCATATTCTAGTCATATGACGTGAGGCTCCGCTGCCAACATACCAAGTCTCATTCTAAACTAATCCATTTTGTCCGACACTAGAAATAAGGGAGAACAATGACAAATCCTTCTTGAATCTTCTCACAAATTCTTCTTCTTTTGCTATAGCTACAAGAATCATATCTTCCTCCTCCTCCTCCTTCTTCTTCTCAGGACATTAAGAAGAAAAGTGTCCATACTGGATGTAAGAAAAACATCGAACTTTGCTCAAGTCCTTCTTGGAATTATTCTTGCTCTTAGCATAAAGAGAAACATTCTCTTCGTTAGCACCATCCTTGTATCCACTTCCTTGAGATACTTTCTGAATCTCCTCATGAGTGAAATCATCCCATAATCTGCTCCAATATGGAAGGTTTTCTCGAGCAACCACATACTTCATAAATACTTCCCATTCCTTAGTGAAGTTTTTCAAGGCTATCCTCACTAACTTAGAATCAGAAATGACTTCTCCAACACTAGCTCAATCATCTTTTGTCTAGGCCACCCGGGTAAGAAAAGATGCTACACCCTCACCCTTTCCCATCTTGGTTCCTTGCAATTTCTTCTTGAGAGCCATTACCTGGTTCTAATTCTTAGCCTCATAAAAGCCTTTTAATGTAGTTCACATTTCATACGCAATTTTCTTCTCAGCTACATGTGGAGTAACATGATCCCTTATACCATCTAGAATCAACCTTTGGGATTTGGCCTCTTTTACCTCATGAATATACAAAGCAATATGATGAGTATCAGCAGGAGGAGTTACCCGTTAGTTTTTCGTCATATAAGCTAGCATTATGATCTTAGGATCTTTTCACTGAGAGAATAACAAGCACAATAATAAAACATAAGCACATCACAAGAGACAAGAGACACAAAGAGTTTTCCTCAGGGAAACCATAAAGGAGAAAACCCCGCAACTTCCTCAGAGATAGAATCAGCACCAAAATAGTAAAAGCCCCAAAACAGTAAGATGATCTCCAACGGCAGTAGTCTCTCTCTCTCACACTGAGAGAGCTTCTCCTCTCTCACTCATGCGCCCCAATGAGTGAGTGTGAATGTTGCAAGTGATAAATAGAGAGGATCTCACTCTCTATTTATATTCTTCCATTCACTTGGAACCCACTCCATCATGTCGGCCTCACTTAACAATTACTTACTAGAGCCGACATCTCTAGGAGTGTCTAATAACCCTAATGCCCCACCACTTGTGGGGACTTTGCCTCCTCTGACCAATAGGAGGGTAACACAATGGTGGGGACTATTTCCTTGACTTACAATGACTCACCTAGGGCTGAATTCACTAGGATAGTCTAATAACCCAAGGGCCCTACAACTATGGGGACTTTAACCCTTGACCAATAGGAGGGTTACCCACAATGATTTGACATGAATTTCTCATTATAGAAACTTCCCGGAATAAACATCAGGGTATGACATGACTCAAATACATTACAATACATCCCGAAATGAACATCGGGTTATAATAGATACGCAATACAAGTGAATACATTCCGAAGTTACAATTACATCAACACTCCCTCTTAACTAGGAAGGTATTCTCTTGACACAATTTATCAGCACAAGTCTTCTTCTCTATATCATCTAGGTCATCGTCATCTTCAAAGTCATCTTCATTTTCAATTCATCTTCATCTGTAAGTCATCTTCATTTGGATTTCGATCATCACTCGATCTGGATCATCTCTGGAGCATCATCTCTGGATCTGGATCATCACTCGATCTAGATCATCATTGCTGAATCATCATCACTGGATCTAGATCCTCACTCAATCTGGATCATCTTCACTGGACTGGATCTAGATCATCACTGGCTATCATCACTGGATCTGGATCATCACTGGATATCATCACTGGATCTGGATCATCACTGGATCTGGATCATCACTGGATCTGGATCATCACTGGATCTAGATCATCCCTGGTGCTATCACATGATTATTCTTGTCACAAGAATTTCTATAGAGACAGCCCTTTTTCATGCTGGTTGTAGTCCTAGCGTCCATGTAGGTCTTCGCCCAACACTTATATCTAACCTACTCGTCAGAAAGGCACGCCCAGAACTCACATCTGATCATATAGGAACCAATCCTATAATCACATCAGAAAGGCCCAGCACTCACATTCACCAGCATGATAGGACATCACTGTCATCTGTGAAAAGGATTCAGCACTTATATCTGACCTACTCGTCAGAAAGGCACATCCATCCTACCACAGTGATGAATGACTCTCACCTAGGTCGAAACACATCCTACCACAATGATGAAATATTTCCACACATTCACCCAGGCTGGAACACATTCTACCACAATGATGAACGACTCTCACCCAGGCCGGAACACATCCTACCACAATGATGAAATATTTCCACACTTACATTCACCCAGGCCAGAACACATCCTACCATAATGATGAAAGGGCCTGCACTTACATCCATCCAGGCGGGAACACATCCTTCTCATAATGATGGAAAGGCTTGCAGTCACATATGATCTTGTAGGAACCAATCCTACAATCATATCAGAATGGCCCCCAGTCCTCCTTGACTGAGCTACCTGGTAACTGACCAGGTGCCTGCATTCTCCTAGAGAATGGCAGTTGCCCTTACATCTAACCTGCTCATCGGAATGGAAAACACTCACACCTGACATGGAAGGAACTTAATCCTTTAGCCATGACAGAATGGTTCAGCCCTTACATCTGATCAAGTGGGAACACATCTGTCTGTCACATCAGAATGGCTACTCAATCCTACACTGAGTGATCCTGGTAACTGACCAGGTGCCTCCATTCCTAGAATGGCAATTGCCCTTACATCTGTCCTACTTGACAAGATGGCTAGCACTCATATCTGACATGGAAGGGAGCAACCCTATCACCATGATAGAATGGCTTAGCCCTTACATCTGACCATGGAAGGAACTAATCCTCTCACCATGTCAGAATGGCTATGGATCTCAGCACTCATATCTGACATGGAAGGAACCAATCCTCTCACCATGACAGAATGGCTCAGCCCTTATATCTGACCATGGAAGAAACCAATCCTCTTACCATGTCAGAATGGCTATGGGTCTTATCACTTTCTCTTGGAGGAAACCTCGATCTGGAGAACACCAAGCTTCTCCCTGAAGTACTCGAACTTCAGCCTAGCCAATGGCTTCGTCAATACATCAGCTATCTGTTCCTCCGTCGCAACATACTGGAGCTTCAATGCTCCTCTCTACACCATATCCCTGATATAGTGATACTTGATCTCGATATGCTTCGACTTGTCATGGAACACTGTATTCTCTGACAACTTCACGCAACTTTGGTTGTCACAATGTATACAAGTAGCATCCAACTGGATATCAAATATATCAGACAGTAGCTTCTGCAGCCATACTGCCTCACAATTAGCTAAACAAGCTGCGACATACTCTACTTCATCTGTACTCAGTGCCACACAGGATTGCTTCCTGCTAAACCAAGATATCACACCTGATCCCATACTGAAGCAACATCCTGAAGTACTCTTCCTGTCAATGGCACTGCCTGCCCAATCTGAATCAACATAACCCACTAGGTTAATCTTTTGATTCGCATCGTACTTGAGTCCATAATCAATAGTACCCCTGCAAGCTTTGCAACCATCAGGTGAACCTGCCTCAATGTGTTCACAACAAAGCAAATCTCTGGTCTCAGGTACATCAAGGATCCAATCATCTAATGATACATCGTAGCGTCAACCGTATTTGATGAAGCATTGCTTCATGTTTGATGCCATAGATGTGGTCATGCAGTCTGTCATCCTGAACCTATTCAGGATCTCTACTGCATACATCCCTTATCCACACCTCCATGCCTATAAAATAGTGCATCGACACATAACAAGAGCATCACTAATCTTCTGCCTTCAACCTTGAAGCAAAGGTTGGAATCCACTTTACTATCAGTAAAGCCTAGAGTCATCAGTAATCTGCCCATCTTGTCGTACCATGTCGAACCTCAAGATATTTTGCAGTCACTCCCTCTGAAGCAGAGCAACATACTTCCTCTGTCTTTCGTACTCTATGCACTGAAACATTCTGTACTGGAGTGACAAGTAGTATCCATCTAGGATCATTGGATACCAAGATCCTCTATCTTGAACTTTTTCAAAAGTTCTTCTCACATCCATCTGTGAGCTTGTCATCCTTTATCAACCTTGTAGTAAAGATTAAGATATTCATCAAGCTCATCATGTATGTGTTATCCCATGGGTGTCTTCTGAACTCGTACAAGGCCTTCTTTCATTTGCACACATGATTATGCATGTCATGTGACTTCACTTCCAGTGGCTGCAAATATCTCTTCTTAGTTTATGTCTTCTTTTCGTGAGAAGCCTCGTGCTACAAATCTTGCTTTGTATCCCACGATGTTTCCATCTACTGCATGATGGAACTACGAACTTCTCTTTAGGTCTCGATACTGCATCCTAGACATCATTCTTCTTGAACTAGTATTCTTGGTTACTTCTTCATAGTTGGAAGATTCTGCATCAATGATGTCGCTGCATTCATCATATTATTCTTCATCTTGAACTGTCGTCACTTGTTCTTCGGAACAAGTTTCATCCTTCTTTGCTTGCAGGAGATTATGTATGCGATCTTTCCTACAAGTAAAATGCATTTGTATGGTTAGAACATTTCATAAGGAATATTCATACTGACAAATACTTATGCATAAATATATGATCATGCAACTACTTTAGCCAATACAACATTCATCCATATCTCACAAAAACTTTCTAGATGCCTTCCATCTCTACCAGGACAATATTGAGATTGTGCACTAATCCAATATGTCAACAAAGAGTTTTCATTCTAGATAAGTAGCAATGGAGAGTTGTATAGCACCATGAGCTACTTACCCATCACATGCATATTAGTAGTATACTGCCATTAATGCAAACATCCTATCATGCATAATACATCAACTGAATATAAACAAATGCATAACAAAACAATATCATGAAATGACAATTGAATACTTATCTTTATTTGTTTCATGGGTATACTCCTTCTTGAGTCTTCAGCTTCATCGTCTCCTTCATTCATAATAGCATCGTTTCTTATCCAAATGATAAGGTGGATAAGAAGTTCTTCAAGAGTTGATATCTTCATATTCCCCATCGATTGAGGGATCTTCTTTGGATGGAGAGAGCTTGATCTTTAGTTGCTACCATATTCTCTTCTCTTCTTATGAGTCGAGCTTCTTCTTCTTCTCAGAGTCTACTAAAAGTAATCACTTCCTTCTGGCACACATTCCTCACATGAATGAATCCCATGATCCTGGGAGTCCATTTAAGGTGGTCATCACCACTTCTGCATTCTTCACTTTTTCTTTTACTGCTTTAAGTTGTTCTTTGATTTGAGAGACCCTTATGACTGCATGGTCTCTGCATTATGGATCTTCACATTCTTCAACTGGTTTCTTAAAGTCATATTCTGATTTATGTTCTTCCCTTGAAATAGCTTGGCCAAGGAATCAAACATCTTTGGTGTCTTTGGAGAGACACTTGTAATACAAGTTGATTCATGACTGAATCAACAATGATCTTCTTGGCCTTGACCAAGTTCTTCTTGCGTAAGGCTTTGAGCCTCATCTCCCTCTGAAACTAGAACCTCTCTACTCATGTAGGTGTCCAATTCATTTATTTAGGGAGATCATATACTTCCAGGCTTGGAATTTTTCAACTTCCCAAAGATTATTATCAATCTGATGTGATAGATCACTTTGAAATGAGAACCTCAAATGAAAATAGCAAAGGATTAGATCTTACCGATTTGAGGTGTCCGTCTTGGTTCCGGAGCTCGTTGATCTAGGGTTTGTCACATAAACCCTAATTTTCAAAACTTGGAATATTTTAGATCTAATTGGATAGACAGATATATCTCTTCAAATGGAGCTATTCAATGTACTCCTTTTCTGAAAACAGTGGAGGGAAGCTCCCGGAACAGGAAGCCCTAATTTTCCAATTTCTTCTGTAGAAATTCCTGTTGTTGTTTCTGTGATATATACGAAATTACTGATCCTCTATGTTTTAAATTTATTACTAAGGTAACCTCGCATGTCCCTGATCTAACACCATATGTTTCATCAGAATTTGTTTCACCATTTGGTATTTATGATCCTTTTCCCAAGGTTACCTGTTATAGGATTGTTCAGAACAATGAAGTTGTATGACATGCCACGTGTCACTGGTTCATCATCTGAGTCTGATATTCCGACCATCGAAATTAAATTATGTGCCCTTTATGGAACATCTTCAAGAATTCCATTTGAACCTCTATAGCCCAAGATATTGCAATTCTCCCTAGGTGTCCTGTTTAGGGATGAATTCTGGAAGAGGCTGGAACCCTAACTTGGAGAGATCATATCTCCTAGAATACAGAGAATATGAGGCTAGGGTTTTTCCTAGCTTGGGGTAAAACTAGGGTTTGAATTTCCTGGAGTTTCACCCAACCAAATTTCTTGATCCAAGTCTCTAAACTTCGGTTTTTATGAGGAGAAAAATCCTATGCTAGTCTCACTCAAAAATTACTCTTCTGTATAAATCCCTAATTCCCGCATCGAAAACTGAAAATGCTCGGAATCGAATTCCACTTCGACAGAAAGATGTGCCCTTCAATGGAGAGTCATCCTAGCATACTTTTGCTGATGGATTCTGGAGAGAGACCCAAAAAGTAAGAAGCCCTAGCTTCTGTAGCTTCACAATGTCTTCTTCTCAGGTTAGCTCTGATACCATGTTAGTTTTTCATCATATAAGCTAGCATTATGATCTTAGGATCTTTTCACTGAGAGAATAACAAGCACATCAATAAAACATAAGCACATCACACGAGACAAGAGACACAAAGATTTTTCCTCAAGGAAACCATAAAGGAGAAAACCATGCAACTTCCTCAGAGATGGAACCGGCACCAAAACAGTAAAAGCCCCAAAACAGTAAGATGATCTCCAACAGCAGCAGTCTCTCTCTGTCGCACTGAGAGAGATTCTCCTCTCTCACTCATGCACCCCAATGAGTGAGTGTGAGTGTTGCAAGTGATAAATAGAGAGTCTCTCACTCTCTATTTATATTCTTCTGTTCACTTGGAACCCACTCCATCATGTCGGCCTCACTTAACAATTACTTACTAGAGCTGACATCTCTAGGAGTGTCTAATAACCCTAGTGCCCCACCACTTGTGGGGAATTTGCCTCATTTGACCAATAGGAGGGTAACACAATGGTGGGGACTATTTCCCTAACTTACAATGACTCACCTAGGGCTAACTTCACTAGGATAGTCTAATAACCCAAGGGCCCCACAATTGTGGGGACTTTAACCCTTGACCAATAGGAGGGTTACCCACAATGATTTGACATGACTTTCCCATTATAGAAACTTTCCAGAATAAACATCAGGGTATGACATGACTCAAATACATTACAATACATCCCGGAATGAACATCGGGTTACAATAGATACGCAATACAAGTGAATACATTCTGAAGTTACAATTACATCAAAATTACCATGGTGCTAACTATGGCCCATAGTCTATTTTACTTGAGAATAACACTCATCGTGAATTTCCACTACAAGTAGTTGGGGATACCATAAAATCGATCCTCATATATGATTAATGCAACCATCTCTGCTATCAAAGAAAACAAATAGACAACCAAAATAACAATAGCTTCATTCTTCCCCACCACCTACAAGTCACATCGAGATAAGGTCTTCCAATATACAAGTTTTAAAAAAAATAACAAGAACCCTTTCCCAACAACTCAACACTACTGTTGTACCCACAATAAACTGTTAACATAGAGCCTCAGCTCTGATACCATGTAGAAATATTGACCAAAATTTCATACTTTTGTCAAACACTTAGTTTACCCAGATTTCAGACTTAAAACTTGTCATTAATAAAAAAAACCTCTTATGCATTTAAATCAATAACCCAACAAGCTGAAACACTTAAACTAAGACTGTAGCAATGGAAAAATCACATAAAAAACAACAGACTGATAAACCCATAAAATAATAGAAATTTGGTCAATTTGACCTTGGAAAAACCCCACCCCCCCCGGAAAACCAGTCCAAGAGAAATTTTATTGCAGTATTTATCACAAAAAAATTAATTTAAACCAACATTTATTTCACTCTTAATGAATGTACCATATTTATCGATTTGCATTCCCACCTCGATTTTTATGCCCACCCGATTGTATGGACTGAAAGGATTTCCATGTCCAAAAAAAATTCTCTTCTTCTTGAAAATTGTGCCCAGATTTTTTTCTCGAAATTTATGCCACTGATGTACTGTACGGATTGTATAAAAAAATACAACTCAATAGAAATAAATTCCTTGGGAAATAATCCCAACTCCTTGGGATTCGTTCCCACTTGAGAAAAAAAATTCTCCTTGGGATTTGTGCCCACTTAAGAAAACTTGTAGCTTCCTCTCTCTCTGCAAATAACTCTACCAAATGCTCACTCTTGGAAATGCTTTCCTACAACTTGTATTGCACACTACCCTAGGTCATCTCTTATAACTTGAGAGTGACATTTCACATTACGCATTCCCTGAATCCAAAGGCCAATATTAAATCTTTCCTTTTCAAGATCAAGGGTTAAGAAACTTTCCCTCAAAAGTGGTTGCATTTAATTTTAATAAATTCACATCTACGTTATGAAACAAGTGTACTTTATCTCGTAGATTCACTTTATCAAATTAAAACAAGGGAATACTTTATAAAATTTCCCATTTACATAAGATTCACTTTAAACTTTATGAATCAACATTCCAAAGTAAAGTAGCCTAGCTAGTGCATGGTCACTCCGCATACAAGACAAAAACATGTGGAGTGCCTCCAGAGCTAAATCTCTAACACTCCCTCTTAGCGAGGGAGGTACTCATTGCCATCATCAACAGGTCCCGTTCTCAAATCAATAACATTGTTTGTTTTAGGATATCCCTCTGAACCTGGAGCCAACACTACCACCTGCACTAAACTCGATTATGAATATAACCTTCTGGAAGCCAACTAGAACCCTGAGTCCCTAGGAGAATCAATTTTCCACTCTTTAGCATTGGTTCACTCATGCTAGCTGAACCTCCTACCAGTACTGAGAAGAGATTCCATCTCTTCCATCAAAACTCATGATTGTACCCTTGGCTCCACTACATCCTCAGTATCCTCCTTCTTTTTGTTTGATTCATCAATTATGAGCTGTGCAATGAACTTGCACAACTCACTGAAATGATCACCAATCAATTGTATATCAATCAGTCCCGCTCTCTTCGAGTATATATAAAAATCTCCCATATCATTTATATCTAGAAAAATGTACACATGTCCCCTCCGAAACAATGTCAAATACCCTGCATCTTCCAAGGATGAGACCGAGAGAAATTTTACCCTCATCCCTCGAACAAAGAGAACCCCATCCTGATAAATGTATCATCCATGACTAAGTTGGAATTTTACTTTTCCAACTCCACGCACTTCACGTGCATGTCCCCACTCTGACTGAATGAACCGGTCAGGATTTGCTCATAAATGATATAGAATATATGATGTATTCTGTTCATATGACATGAGGCTCCACTTTCAACATACCAAGTATCGTTCTGAACTACTCCATTTCTATTGACACTAGAAATAAGGGAGAACAAAGAGAACTCCTTCTCGAATCTTCTCGCAAAGTCCTCTTCTTCTGTTGTAGTTGTAACAATCGTATCTTCCTCCTCCTCCTCCTTCTTACAGAGAGAAATTCCTATGGCTTGGGGTACCACAATAGACAGCTTTACTCCATAAATCAATCCTTTCCAATATGCAAGAGAAATCAAATATCTAACACTAAAGGATCAAAACTCGTACCTTATTCCGGACGGTCGAAGTAGATCCCCGTTGAGCTTTCCAACTTCATCTTGAATTGATGAATCACTTCCTCAACCATAAGTAAACAAGACAAGCATACTATATATATTGGAGTTAGATCTACTCTAGCATATATAATCAACAATGTATAAGCATTTGAAATCATCCATGGATAAAATATTCATTCAAACATACATTATTGGATAGGAAAATATATTTCTATTAATATAAAATTAGAGATTACAATGAATACAACCTCTGTCGGCACGTCTGCGAATCAGAGAAACTGAATCCCCCATCTCTCGATAGCAAGCTCACAAGCAAAAGGCAAGCTTGGGAAGAACACTAAAGTGCTCCAAGGGACAAAGGGATGCAGACTCAAGTACAAGTTCCGGAAACAATGGACTATAGTTTCTTTTCTCTCAATTCTCTTATGCCTTCAATGTATCTGAAGGGTTCCTTATATAGCTTTTCAATGGGGTAATGAAGGGTCTAATCCGAGCGATCTCAAGGAATATGGAAGGCCAAGAGACAAGTGAGTCAGATCCATGTCAAGGAAAACTCCAAAAGGATTTAAATTTTGTACACATCTCGATGTACGCAGTTTTAGAGGTCAAACCCGCGTATATACACGATAAAGGGTTTAAAAGTCACGTATAGAAATTTTCACATGTTTTTAGGGATGGTATAGGAAACATCAAAGGACAAAAAATGGTCCAATGGGTCTAAGGAGTCTACAGAGGGACAGGGGAAGGCCATACAAGTGTGATTCACATGGTGTGGTAAAATCTGCTATAACAAATGCCCCCTAATGTGTGAGGTCAAAGGGGTCATATGATGGACGAAATACATTATAAGTCCATCCCAGAAGTGGAGTGATGAAGAATCCCAAATGGAAGACCAACCACCCAATCAGCATAGTACAATGATACAACTCTGCATATAACTGCAAATACATATAGCGGTCCTGGGTACATAAGAATACAATGGCCATGAATAGGCATGATACAAAATATGACATAAGTGGTCATCGCCATGTACAATATATATAGATCAGAATATCTATGATGAATATATACAAAGGATCATGATCTCCATAATAGATGGAAATGTCTGACACACACTAGAATCAAGTCACGAGAGCTGAAATCTCATGAACACTAGAATGATCAAGGAGGTAGCATATAAGAGATGCCACCAATATGGAAGGTCTTCTACACAAACCTGCTACGAGTACAAGTCCTACTATGTGAATAGAGGTGTCGAGGTTGAACATAGTAGTCCATCATCTGATTACCGGTCATTGATGTATACCGTTAACAGACGCGAGATCAACCACCAATAATGATAATGGAAATCAAGGTACTAGAGTGCAAACTAACAAGTGTGAATAAATGTGTTGAGGTCAAACACTTGAGAGAATCCATCAATCAGAGGACATTGATGTCTTCCCAAAGAACTGTCGATGGTGAGAGAACCTGCCACTGATGACTGCAAGTCTCAAGGAACTCAAAAATTACTCTAGATTTCAATCCCAGAATAAATGATCTGAAGTCGATGGGATGAAATCCGCTGGAAGGAGGGAATTAAGGCATCCCCCATCATCCAACACAAGGTACTCAGCAAATTTGTATAATGTGGAAGGACTCGATCATAAGGTGCATGGCCTCGTAACTATACAGGGAATGGCCGATATGCAAAGTCAAGATAACTAAGGAATGACCGACTCAGGTTTCAACTTCCTTCGAACAAGAGCATAATTGTGAATGGTAACTGAATAAAGGCAGCATAGACTCAATATACAAAACTGGGACATCTTTGCGACACAGGAGGCATCAACAGAGGCTGCATGGGGACTGGAAGCTTAACCAGTCAGTGGAGATAAACTCAAAGAAATGAGTACAACTCCTAAAGTCAAACTATAAACCCAACCAACGAATGTGATATACAGTGCTATGTTCGAACACGACACGACTCGACAGTTGCCAAAGATAACATCTTTCCTTGTCCGGCTTTTTGGTTTTTTAATTTTTTTTTTTTGGACTTTTTCAAATATTTAAAAAGCTTGAAAAAGAATAAAACTGCTTTATAGTTACAAACTAGGAGGAGACGAGTGTCATAATGGGTAAACAAACTAGTTCCAAGCAGTGGAACATACCTATGCTCAAAGCAAGGATACATGTGTAGAATAGCGACACTCGGGGGAAAGTCCCCTCCTGGTAAAAATAGGGAATCAAGCTGCAAACGATATATAAAACGGCTCTGCATGGTTAGACATGAGACAAGATCGGGCAATATGGCTGAAACTCAATGTCAGGGAAGCTAGTGTAAGGCTCAATAAGGTAGGAAAATCTCATGATAATGCAATTACAACTTGACATAAGGGAGTCCTCAGGGAAATAATCCAACAAAAGATCACGAGGAGTATGAGGCTCTTGCAAAATGTCATGGAAATACTATACAACAGACTCCCACACCCTAAGGGACAAAATGTCGGCATGGGCACCAAATGCAAATAAGGCACTAACTAGGGTACCCATGTAAGGTCAAGCTCTACCATTCACATAATGCCACTTCTAAAACAACAAGAAGGTTCCGTGACATAATAGAATGGGTTCGTACCTAAGGCTATAATGAAACGGTCATAAGGTCATGCAAAATGCAATCGGAGGTGATCCTAACCTATATGCCAGTTTAAACATCATACCTGTAATGGCCATGAATGGGTCAAAGCAACAGTTGAAACGACGCTCAAAATGGTCTTCTACATCATAAATTAGTCCAAAAATGGTCCAAAAAGATTAGAAACGGTCCAAACTATAGAAAAGGGGGTAAAAATTTTCAAAAATTTGAAAAATTTCTATAAATAGTAAAAAATTCAAAACATTATATAACATTTGAAATTTTTACCCAATTGAGATTAGAACTTCAACAGTGAATTCCAGGAGATCCAGCCGGCGAAATCCACTACCGTTTTTTCCAGGTACTTACCCATGCTGTACTCTTTCATTTTGATGCAAATTTTATCAATTTCCATGGTGTATTTAGGATTCTAGGTCCATCTTAAATGCGTGCCTCAGGCCACATGGAAATCGAGGGTTTTTCTGTGTATAGGGCTGGATATACGTAGAAAATGTCCTCAAAGTCGCGTACATATGCGGTTGTTTAGCAAACACTCGCGTATGTGGCCGCGCTCAATGATTTTTAAGTATTCTAATGGATCAAACTCAAATTTTATGTACATGATGGTTCTAGAATGGAGAGAACGTGAGCACGGTGATGTAGAAGGGGAAGTAAGGGAAGATCTAATGGCTCAACAAGCTTTGTGGTCATGCGGTATCTACAAGTTTTGGTGTCTTGGTGGTATACGGGCCAAACCAAGATTGCTACAAATTCTAGTAGATTATTGGGATCCAGACTCAGAGTCGTTCCAGATAAACGGGATGTCCCTCACCATAGAAGTGGAGGACATATGCTTTATTACTAGACTTTCCTGACGGGGGGAAGTGGTGAACCTACGCTCTCGCGGGCCCGGAGGTGGCCTGAATATAGATGAGTACATTGCGGTGTACTACTATCTAGACATAGAGAAGGTGGGGAGTCATATCCCAACTAAATCCATATAGGTGCTAGGCCTAAAGGTGATTCTACTGACACTGGGTAGGATAATAGGGCTAGCCTCACTCCACCAAGCCTCACGGCCATTGATGCTCTATGCCATGGAGTGCATGAGGTGCATATTTTATGACTGGAATATGAAATTGTTGAGAAACATGAAACAACAGCTCATCGACTGCAAGATGGGTAGGGTGCAAAACTTTGGTTTCAGCAGCATACTAAGCACGTTCTTCTTCGAGCGTGTTCTAGGATTGAGCCCTAGAGTTGACGTTCCTCTACATGGGGTTCGAGATCCAGCCCAACGGCGTGGAGATGCGATGCGCAGACTGGGTGGAGGTAGGGTGTCCAACCCCTATCCAGTTGATTTCTTTCCATGGTGGTGATGAAAGATAGTTTCCATTGACGACTACCCCTATGCAGGGATAGATTTTTGGGGAGACCTAGACATGCTGCTACCACCAGGATCGAAATATGGTGACATTGGTAACGAATCTCGACCCTCTTTTTAAAATTTTGAGTTATTTAATTTTTTTGTATTTTCTAATTATATGGAATCAAAAGACATGTTTTTGGGTGACAATACATAGTGACATCTACCATATGCATGCAGATGTAGGACTACGGTGGCCTGAAGGCTTCCCTCGTCATAGACAGAGGGGAAGAGGAGATGACATTACAGGTGTGGATGCAGAGCGGATGCTCCAAAGAATTCATACGAACTTCGTGAGACTGACACAGAGGGTACCCATGGCGCAAGTCAAGGATTTGCCTAAGGCCATGCAACGCCAGGTGGTGGGTGTGCCACAAGCATGGGTGCAGCTATTTCGATGGCTAGCTAGAGTCGTGGTGACATTCCATGATCACAACCCCCCTCCTCCTCCACAAGCTTAGATACCTGGGAGTGATACATTTTGAACTATTGTGTATTATATTTTGGTGGCTCGAGAGCCCCAGTTTTGTATTATGACACTATGTATTACCACATTTTGGATGTTTATAAAAACTTTTATGATGATTGATTTATTTATTTACATGTGTAAAAATTTATGTTTGTGATGAACTTATTGTGTATGAAACAAATACCAATCTAACACGTAGTTAGCATATGATTCGGCAACTAGATTATTAATTCTTGAAACATGTATGTATGTTATAATGTCAAATTGTTGTTCTAACAATTTCACACGTAAGAATATTCTTAATACTGTTGGATCTCTAACATGGTACAAACCATTAAACTGTGACACTACTAACTCCGAATCAAGTCCTATCTTAAGAGAGAGAACACCATGTGAAATGGAATCCCATAGAAGCTCAATAATGGCACTATGCTCAGCAACATTGTTTGAAGAGGGCCATAAACATACAACTCCTGAAGACAATACCTGACACATAGGAGTATAAATCACCCAAGCAACAGAAGCTGAGTGTTGAGTGTGACGGTTCGCACCATCCGTGAATCCTATGAAGGTGGAAGATTCATTGACATTTGCCAAAAGAAACGAAAACTAATCACAAACCTGATCACCATAAGAAAAAGACCTACCTATGCAAAACTATACAATAATATACAATAACTAGCCTTGGCTAAAAATCATGCATAGTACTTTTTGAGATAGAGCCCATTTATAGGCTCTGCCAATGTCGTTCCCTCATAATCCACTAAATCATAAGCGCCCTTCTCTAACACGCATTTAACGACGTAAGGACCGCGCCACATGGGGTTAAACTTTCCTGCCCCCAAGGGTTATTTCGGTTGATCCCACAAAAGGACCAAGTATCCTTCACTAAACCTCCTTGGATAGATAGACTTATTGTACTGGACCTTAACGCGACGCTTATTCACTTCTAGAGCCACCAAGGCATCTTGGCACTGCTCATCAAGTTGCTCTAGGTGGACCAAACGCTCCTCCAATGGGAAAGTGCCTGGTAAGAGCTCTATGGCTAGCTTCAAAGAAGGAATCTCGCACTCAACCAGCAATACCGACTCCACTCCATGTACAAGATGATATGGAGAAAAACCCGTGGCAGTCTTAACAACGATTCTATAAGCCCACAAAGTAGGATATAACATAATGTGCCAATTAGTCTTGCTTTGTGTGATGGTTCGTTGGAGAATGGATTTGACTGATTTGTTCACTGCTTCTACCTATCCATTCACTTGAGGGTAATAAGAGGAGGAATGCTCCTGCTTATATCCTAACTTCGATGCCAACTCTTCCATCATATGATTATGAAAGTGCGAGCCATGGTCAGTGACAAGCTCCTTAAGAATACCAAATCGAGTAATAATCTGGTTGAATACGAAGTGTACGGCTTTCTCATCGTCGGATTTAACTGTAGGCATGGCCTCAGCCCATTTCGTGAAGTAGTCAACAACCACTATGATATGATGATGCCCCCCGGCTGAAGCTGGGTTTCAATCCATAAAATCAATCCCCCACTTAGTGAAGGGACCGGCGGTGATGATAGGAAGTAACGGGGCAAGTCGCAAGCACATATTTCATGCAAACACCTGGCAAGGGTGGCACTTCTTCACCGCATCTACACAATCTTTAAAGATCAACGACCAGAAATAACCTGCTCTCAAGATTTTTTGGGCTGTAGAAAGCTCGGATAAATGACCACCACATGCCCCTCCATGGAAATCATTCAGCACAAGCTCAACCTCCTCGTGAGTTAGACAACGACATAAAATGGAATGTACCCCATGGAAGTACAAGGTATTATCCACTATGAGGTAATTCTTGGATACGTGACGTAATCGTCGTCGTTCATCTCATGAGAGGTGAGTGGGGACCTTCAATGTTTGTAAATATATAATAATAACCCGACACCATGGGTCCAAATTTGAGATTAAGAATATGTGCTCATCGATAAAAATATCTTCACAAACCATCTCCTTAGCTTCGCTTGGGAAATCCAATATAATATCCGCAAAAATTAACGATTTCTTTGATTTTTCCAAAACAAACTCGAGGTCAAATTCTTGCAAGATGAAAATCCATTTATTATACTTTCCCCCAATCATCCTTTGAGTGAGGACAAATTGAAATGGATTGACATGGGCTACAACCAAGGTCTGGAAAAGGATAATATATTGTCTCAACCGTTGAACTGCATGTACGGTAGCTAAGGCAAGCTTCTCAACATGGGAATAACGGATCTCCACGTCAATAATATTTCGGCTTAGATAGTATATGACATGCTCTTGGAGCTTCTCATCCTCTTGAACCAAAACAATACCAATTGTCTCCATGGACGTGGCCACATAAAGTAGAAAATCACGGCTATAGTCTGGGGGACTAATCACCGGGGCCGATGCTAGGGCTCGCTTAAGCACATCAAAGAACTCTTGGGATCACTCATCCCAACAAAAGGTGGTGTCCTTTTTCAATAGACACATAAAGCCTCTAGTCAAATTGGCAAAGTTGACAACAAATCTCCGTAAGAAGTTTGCCATGCCTTGCAAACATTGAATATGTCTAATGTTCTTCGGGGAAGACAACTAAAGTATTGCCTCAACCTTCAAAGGGTCAACTCTTATACCCTCCTTGGAAATAATGAACCCTAATAAGTGACCAGACTTCATGCAAAAGATGCACTTGTGAGGATTTAACCTGACCAAATAATGGCAGCACCTTTCGAATACTAATCTCAAATGATAGGAATGATGCATTCTCATACGAGAATGAGTAGAAAGGTCATCCAAAAATACTTCGATAATCGATTTGAGATCATGGAAGATCAAGGTCATAGCCCGCTGAAAAGTGGCTCCAGTGTTCTTAAGGCCAAAAGGCATTTTTCGATATGCAAATGTTCCCCAAGGACAAATAAATGCAGTCTTATGTTGGTCCTCAGGTTTAATTTGTATCTGATTATATCTGAAAAAGCCGTCCATAAAATAAAATACCTCGCTACCCACACACTCATCGAAGATTTGATCTATAAATGGTGTGGGGAAATTATCTTTAGGACAAGAACGATTCAAGTCAAGGAAATTAGTGCATATATGGATCGCTCCCTGCTTCTTATCTATCGGAACAGGATTTGAAACTCACTCTATCAAGGGAACGGGATAGATAAAACTGGCTTTCAATAGTTTCTTTATCTCTGCCTTAATCGCGGGTGCTTTCCTAGTATTCACTGCATGCAAGCATTGTCGAACAGGCTTAGCATTGGGATAAGTTTTAATCTGATGTTCAACAATGCAAGGATCGATACCTGGCATTTCATTGTATTACCAAGCAAAGATATCACAAAATTGTTTAAACAACTCAGTGTATTCTTGAATCTCATCATTGGAACATTCTGCCCCAATATAGGCATTCTCAATCCTGCTAGGATCACAAGAGATATTGATAGGAATGGTAGGAGATATATTCTCCATGTTCCCATCAGCCATCGGACCAGGAGAGCTTAATGGAACCATGGGACTATGAATTCTCTCACTAAGAACCTCCGTAAAGTCCTCACGCTCCAAGTGGTCAAGCTCGGAAAGAAAATAAGATCTATGATGCAACTCTTCCCAAGGTGGCTCAACCCCTAACATGGCCTCAATAATCGCTTCGTCTAAAGGAAAAACACTATCAAGGCAGTCATGCATTTGAGAATACTGAACTGCCCATGCAGGAAGCACATATGGGTCCTCCTCCTCCATCCATGAAGAGGAAGGACTAGGTTCTCCAACACATCTAAGATTAGCTTGATAAGCTACCATAGTTGCAGGCAATGACACGTCCGTCACAATGGGCTCACTTGAAGTATTCAGTGTGGGAAGAATCCAAGGATCTTCCATATGACTCATGTGAAAAAACACCAATCTCACAGATGTCAAGGCCTCACCAGAACTAGACCCTATCATAAGGACAAGTGCAAGACAACTAAAGCTTCCCATAAGGGATGGATACATGCCCACACCCACACTCCCAGTTGCCGGCTGAGAGTGCTGAACAATCGGGATCGAGGCTCCCGAAGATGCAGTAACTGATGGATTCTTGAATGACGTTTGATCAATCATAAATATCTTCCCATTAAATGGAAAGCATACAATGCGAAATAGTGAAGAATCTACGACTTGCATACTGTACATCAAATTCCTACCCAACAAGAGATTATAGTCAAGGGGTGCATCAACCACCTCAACCTCTATTGCAACAGTATTTCCTCCCAAATGGATCTTAAGGGAAGGAAGGATCTCATGTAGCATAAACTATCTCCCATCAAACACGGTCAACATGGTACCGGATTTAGACAACTCATGGGAACCTAAAACCTTCCAACACGATAAATACATCACAGAAGCAGCAACGCCTTCGTCAATCACAGTGCGCTTGACGGTCATGTTAAGACATTCTACATGAATCAAAAGAGACACATAGTAAGGAAAGCAAGGATGAAGTCCTGTGGTTTCAAATTTAATCACAGAGGAAGAATTATCATCATTCACACCAAGGGAATAAAGCAAAGCCTTCCTTTGTGAAGGACAACTCTGAAGTACTTCTAGTGTAGACATCGCACAAGGAGTGTGGCCCAAATCCTTGACAACAGAATAGTTCTGGGCGGCTTGGGCATTAGGATTGTGTCCTAAACACTTAAGGACTCCCTTAGGAATGTGAGGTGCAACTTCAGGTGTATCCACAGGTTTTTCAATACGCAAAGGAGTCCCTAGTGGATCAGGTTCCTTTCTTGGGTCGGGTTGTGACAAACCATAGTCCTTCGCATGGGTCACAACCTTCATAGCACACACCATGTTAATGCAACCATGACCACCATCCTCCGATGGATCTTGATCACCACCATACTGATCATGGGTCCTCGAGTTCATGTTTTGATTGTGAGGTAAAGGGTTGGTCAGCACAGCTGGGTCTTGCACTAAGAATCTCGAGGCTTCATCGATACGAGGGCACAAGTAAGTAAGGTGATCCTCCTTACATAACTTACAAGGAAATTTAACCTTACATTTAGATTACTTGTCCCCCTAGCATTACGGGTGTTCTTGTCATTAGTATTATCATTTTCATTCCTATTCCCACCCTTATGATTGTTCTTACCCTTCTTTTTATTCCTTCCGGGTTGCTGGTTACCCTTCTGGTCCGATGATTGCACCGAAAGCACACTCGTCGTTTGGGTGGGTTGAGATGAAGCCATGGCTTGTCCCAAAGTGGATTGGTTGTTTGATAATTGACTGACCTGCTTCACAACCGAATCCATAGGTTTAGCACTCGCACAACCAATAATGCCATCGGCATGTGGTCCAGGTTTAACTTTGGGGTCGAAACTAGAACGCGGAGCATTGGGAATGATCTCATATAACAAACCGGATTGAGCATAAATCAAATCCAGTTCCTGCACCCTAAAAATGGCTTGTTCCTCATTTTGCACTCCGGATGTAGAAACATCCTTCGCTATATAAGGCAATAACAAATTAAGGAACCATTTGAAGAGGAATTTCAACGGTATAAAGGCTTTAATCAACCTCTTCCATCTACGCCACTCTTGGATATGTTCCAAGATATGAGTGGCTTTATCCTGCCGAAATGTCGACAAGAGTTCTGTACCAATGTCATAACACACTGGTAGCTGGAAGTGGTTAAAAAAATTCATCGCTAGGTCATTGAAGAAAGTGAATGCTCCCCTAGGTAACTCTATATACCATTTCGTGGTAGGCCCTATAAGGGTGCGTTGAAACAACCTTAAACAGATCAAATCTTTGTGTAAGGAATTTGAAGAGCACCATAGGTGAAACATAGTAACATGTTTGCTCGGATCCCCTCCAGGTTTTCCCTAAAATTTGGGTATGTCCGAGGGAAGCTTAGTAGGGACAGTCGACCAAGCCGGGTCATGAGATACAAGATCGTTCGTTAGTCTCGACAAGTCAGGAATATTTAGTGTTGCGAGGAAAGGGAGCCTAGGATGAGTAGGTCGGTCCACCGCTCCATAATATTTTTTATTCACATAGGTCTGATTACCGTAACCACCATGGCCTTGACCATAGTGCCCTCCTCCCGTTTGACCCGTGTAGGGTGGCATGGAAGCACCATAATGTGGTGTACCTTGACTATGTGGGGATACAAATCCATAATTAGGAGTGTAAGAGGGTTGTTGATACCCCTATCCATACTATGTCCCATAATAAGGTCCGTAAGTCATCCCATGAGATGTCCCATGAGACACTCTGTAAGTAGGAATATATGCTCTGGAAGTAGGAATATACACTCTGGAAGTAGGAATATATGCTCCGGAAGTAGTAACATGACCTATAGAAGTATGAACATGACCTCCCAAAACAACAAGCGGTACGTGAACCTGAGACACAACTGGTCGAGTAACAACAGTATGGACATGACTCGTAGCAACATTCCATCCCGAAGGACCACGTGAATGAGGTGGAGGAACAACATTCGAAGAACAAGGAATTGAGGACGAAGGGATCTGTGAAACTATGTACGTGGTGTTCCCTATATTCACTCGTCTTGGATCTCGTATCCTAATAGGATTACTAACCCTAGGCCTAGCAGGAATACATGATGTAGCTTCCACCGCTAGGATGGAAGGTTCAATGTGACTTGTGCTCCCAAACCTCTCTGCATGGTAAAGAATAGGAGTGCCCCTAGGCGCATTGATAGGCTCAAACTTCGACTCGACATGAAATGCCAAATCACATGTGGGCATACCAGACATATCATAACTACCATAACTAGTGCTCGCAGGCTCATAATAAGTCTCATCTTCCAGCATGCCATACTGGCGATGCATGAATGGGGGATCAACACTAGAGTAAGTAGGTCTATCATGAAAAGTACCTATCTCTGAAATTACAGGACCTAGCTCAGTCATATCAGGTGAAAGATCATAGTTAGGAGTAGACTCCCCATCTTCCACTTGAATGGGAGAGGGTGGCTCAGGAATACCTTCTTCATGGTCTCCCATCGTGTGTGAATCAATGTGCGAAGTAGTCCGCCTAAATTGTCTGTTTCTCTCTCCAAAAGGAGGAGGAGATGTAGAAGGCAGAAGTCCTACTAACCGACAAGAATGGCGAGGAGCCGCACCCAAATCCACAATGACTCAAAAAATGTAAAAGACTCTCTAATTATACAAACCTTAGGCAAGCTAACGTGCACAGAGAATACACCAATAAAATGTAAATCCAAACACAAGCAGTCAAGGGTAGGATAAATGAGCTCCCGAATGAAGCAGGTATGTCTCACCTAGGAGAGGCTTGAGACTCCCATACACAACAAGTGCAGGTACGTAACCAATTATTGTGGCCCTCAGCTTCAACGCGTAAAGTGACTGTGCTGTCCGACCCCAACCTGGCCGGGACACCTGCAGAATAATCCCTGCAAAGTACCCCCTCGATATCCTAGGTAAGGCAACTAAGGTCACCTCAATATAATCAATGCTCAGGTGGACAGTCGCAGGCATGATTGAACATATGGACAGGGTAGCAAAGCCCAAAACTCCCAAAAGAGCCCCCAGATATGAATACAATCCTAGAAATATCTCCAGTGCTACTCAGTTATTACTAGGGGTCATCCCAATCAATAACCGCTCACACTGCCTCGTACTTAACTCCCTTTTGAGAGGAGGATCCTGAGAAACACCAATTATACCAAGGAATTTCACACTCTCACCTGGACAGACACATACATGTTGTTGTTTAGTGGTCTTGAAGAATTTGCTCACAATGAACTATTCCAAGACCCTAAAACCTAATCTTGTTGGTGAACCCTATCAAATAAAATAGTGTAGTTCATTTTAATTGGATTTATTACTAAAAAAAGGTAGATGACCGTGCAACCAATGGTGTTATGATGCAACATGAAGCAAAATGCACACTTAACAATCAATGCAAATGCATTGTGTCCATGAAAAACAGGGTATTCTACTACGTGAAATGCAAAATTTTCTTCAAATGATAAATGGAAGCTTTCCTATATGAAATCCTGACTAATACTTCAAAGCAAATCTAGTGTAAGTACTACGCAAAATGAAAGATGCAATGCATAATGATAATCAAATATTTTTGGATTTTTTGAAATAAAAATGAGATACTAAAGAAAAAGAATGATTCTACAACCCCCAGACTCTGCAAGCATAATCATGCAACATTCAAGCAAAGTACTAAGGTAAAAGAACTCTAATGCACTAAGCCTAAAACAAAAAATTGAAAATGCAATGACAAGAACATTCTTAAAAAAGAAATTTACCCTAAAAAAACATCTCTGGTAAGCAACAGAGGTTTATATAGACTCCAGCAGTGTCAAAGGAGACTCAGCAATCATCAAAACTCACCCAGCAACAATCAATCCTCCTCAAGAAGGCCAAACTAAGGGCATACATGACTATTCGTAGTAAACCCGCGTGTGTACGCGGATATAGTAGTCAAAACCGCATATATATGCAACTGTGAGTTCAAAACTCACATACAGGAAGAAAAGTGAATAAAAATAAAAGCAAACAGACAAGCTGAGACAAACTTCACACCAATCAGACACTACCAGGCTAACATGCCCCCATACCCTACACAGAAATAGAGAAAAAAGAGCAATTCAAAGTCATTAAATGCCGATAGAAAATCCCCAAAGGACAACTACTAGGAACTCCCTAGCGGAGTCACCAATTCTGTTACAAAGAGAAATTCCTATGGCTTGGGGTACCACAACAGACAGCTTGACTCTAGAAATCAATCCTTTCCAATATGCAAGAGAAATCAAATATCTAACACTAAAGGATAAAAAATCGTACCTTACTCCAGACGGTTGAAGTAGATCCCCTTTGATCTTTCCAACTTCATCTTGAATTGATGAATCACTTCCTTAACCATAAGTAAACAAAACAAGCATACTATATATATTGGTGTTAGATCTACTCTAGCATATATAATCAACAACGTATAAGCATTTGAAATCATCCATGGATAAAATATTCATTCAAACATACATTATTGGACAGGAAAAGATATTTCTATTAATATAAAATCAGAGATTACAATGAATACAACCTATATCGGCACATCTATGAATTGGAGAAACTGAATCCCCCACTTGGGCCTCCACCACCTCAACCCTCCATCTCTCGATAGCAAGCTCACAAGCAAAAGGCAAGCTTGGGAAGAACACTAAAGTGCTCCAAGGGACAAAGGGATGCAGACTCAAGCACAAGTTCCGCCAACAATGGACTATAGTTTCTTTGCTCTCAATTATCTTATGCCTTCAATGTATCCAAAGGGTTCCTTATATAACTTTTCAATGGGGTAATGAAGTGTCGAATCTGAGCGATCTCAAGGCATATGGAAGGCTAGGAGACAAGTGAGTCAAATCCATGTCAAGGAAAACTGGAAAAGGATTTGGATTTTGTACATATCCCGATGTACGTGGTTTTAGAGGTCAAACCCACGTATATATGCGATAAAGGGTTTAAAAGTCGCGTATAGCAATTTTCACATGTTTTTAGGGATGGTCTAGGAAACATCAAAGGACAAAAAATGGTCCAAGGGGTCTAAGGAGTCTACAGAGGGATAGGGGAAGGCCATACAAGTGTGATTCACCTGGTGTGGTAAAATCTGCTATAACACTCCTCCTCCTCCTTCGTCTCAGGACACAAAGAAGAAAAGTGACCATACTAGCCACAAGAAAAACATCAAACTTTTCTCAAGTCCTTCTTGGAATTATTCTTTCCCTTAGTAGAAAGAGAAACATTCTCTTCATTAGCACCCCCCTTCTATCCACTGCCTTGAGATCCTTCTTGAATCTCCTCTTGAGTGAAATCCTCCCATAATATGCTCCAATATGGAAGGTTTTCTCGAGCACCACACATTTCACAAAGAATTCTCTTTCCTTAGTGAAGCCTCTCAAGGCTATCCTCAGTGAATCAGAATCAAAAATGAATTCTCCAACTGTAGTTAGCTCATCTTTAATCTAGGCCACCGAGTTAAGAAAATATGCTACAAACTCACCCTTGGCAATCTTGGTTCCCTGCAATTTTTCATGGAGAGCCATTATCCGGTTCTCATTCTTTGCCTCATACAAGCCTTTCAATGTAGTCCACATTTCATAAACAATTTTCTTCTTAGCTACATGTGGAATAAGGTGGTCCCTTATACCATCTAGAATCAACCTTTGGGATTTGCTTGCTTTTACCTCATGAATATCCAAAGCAATAGGATCCATATCAGCATGAGGAGTTACCACGATGCTAGCTATGGTCCATAGTTGGTTTTCCTTTAGAACAATAATCATCTTGAATTTCACTACAATTAGTTGGAGATACCATCCAACCGATCCTCATATCTTATGCATGCAACCATCTCTATTATTAAAGATAAAAAATAGACCACCAAAAAAACAATAACTTCACTCTTCCCCACCACTTGAAAGTCACATCCATATAAGGTTTTCCAATATACAAGTTGTTAAAAAAACAACAAGAACCATTTCCCAAAAACTCAACATGAGTGCTATACCCACATTCAATTGTTAACACAGAGCCTCAACTTTGATACCATGTAGAAATATTGACAAAATTTCTGACTTTTGTCAAACACTTAGTTTACCCATATTTCAAACTTAAAACTTGTCAATAATAAAAAAACATCTCATGCATTTAAATCAATAACCCAATAAGTTGAAACAATTAAACTAAGTCTGTAGCAGTAGAAAAATCGCATAAAAAACAATTGACTGATAAACCCATAAACCAATAGAAATTTGGTCAATGTGACCCTGGAAAAACCCCACCCTGGGGAAAACCAGTCCAAGAGAAATTTTATTGCAACATTTATCAAGCAGAAAATTAATTTACAACAACATTTATTCCAACATTAATGACTATACTAGATTTCTTAATTTCCATGCCTACCTGACTGTACGAATTGTACAAATTTTCGTGTCCCCAAAAAATCTCTTCTTCTCGAAAATCATGGCCATAATTTTTTCTCAAAATTTCTGCCACTGTTGTACTGTACAGAATAGTACAACTCAGAAAAAATTAATGCCTTGGGAAACGTTCGTAGCTCCTTGAGATTCATACCCACTTGAGAAAAAAATATTCTCCTTCGGATTTGTGCCCACTTGAGAAAAAAATCATCTCCCTCTCTTTTTGCATATAACTCAGCCAAATGCTCACTCTTGGAAATGCTTTCCCACAACTTGTATTGCACACTACCCTATGATCAACCTTATAACTTGAGAGTGACTTTTGACCTTCCCCATTCCCTAAATTCAAAGGACAAGATTAAATCTCACCTTTTCAAGATCAAGGATTAAGAAACTCCCCCCCCCAAAAAAATTCAATTACATTTAATTTTAACAAAGTCACATTTAGTTTAGGAAACAAGTGTGCTTTATCTCATAAAGTCACTCTATAAAATTAAAGAAAGGGAATACTTTATAAAAAGTCTCTTTTACATAAGATTCACTTTAAAATTTATAAAAGAACATTAGAAAGTAAAGTATCCTAGCTAGTGCATGGTCACTTCCACATACAAGACAAAAACATGTGCAGTACCTCTAGAGCTAAATCTCTAACACACTCTCTTAGTGAGGCAGGTACTCACTGCCATCATCAGTAGGTCCCATCCTAAATCGATCACACTGTTTTATGTAGGAGTTCCATCTGAACTTGGAGCCAACGCTACCACCTGCACTGAACTCGATTCCGAATATAAACTATTGGAAGCCACCCTAAACCCTGAGCTCCTAGGAGAATCAATTATCCACTCTTGAGCATTGGTTCACTCATGCTGGATGAGCCTCCTTCTAGTACTCAGAAGAGAATCCATCTCTTCCATCGTAACTCGAGACTGTACCCTTGGGGCCACTGCATCCGTAGGATCATCCGGCTCCTCGTCCGATTCATCAATCGTGGGATGTGCATTAAACTTGTACAAAGCAGCGAACCGATCATCAATCAACTTAGGATCAATCAGTCCCTCTCTCTCCAATTATATATAAACATCTCCCAGATCATCTCTATCTGGAAAATGGTACACATGTACCCTCTAGAACAATGTCGAATAACTTGAATCTTCCAAGGCTGAGACCGAGAGCAAGTTTACCCTCATCCCTAGAACAAAGATGACCCCATCCTTATCAATGTATCCTCCATGACTAAGTTGGAATCTGAATTTTCCAGCTCCTCACATTGCACGTGCACGTCCCCCTTCTGTGTGAATGAACCAGTCAGGATCAATCTCAGAAATGATAGAGAATATATGCCATATTCTGGTCATATGATGTGAGGCTCCACTGTCAACATACCAAGTATCGTTTTGAACTACTCCATTGTAGCTGACACTAGAAATAAGGGAGAACAATGGGAAATCCTTCTCGAATCTTCTCACAAAGTCCTCTTCTTCTGCTGTAGCTACAACAATTGTATCTTCCTCCTCCTCCTCCTCCTTCTTCTCAGGAAACCGAGAAGAAAAGTGTCCATACTGGCTGCAAGCAAAACATCAAACTTTTCTCAAGTCCTTCTTGCACTTATTCTCGCTCTTAGTAGAAAGAGAAACAGTCTCTTCATTAGAACCCTCCTTCTCTCCACTACCTTGATATCCTTCCCAAAACTCCTCTTGAGTGAAATCATCCCATAATATGCTCCAATTTGGAAGGTTTTATCGAGCAACGACACACTTCACAAAGAATTCACATTCCTTAGTGAATCCTTTCAAGGCTATCCTAACTAACTCAGAATCAAAAATGACTTCTCTAACTACATCTAGCTCATCTTTTATCTGGGCCACCTGTGTAAGAAAATATTCTATAGCCTCACCCTCTTCCATCTTGGTTCCCTGCAATTTTTCCTTGAGAGCCATTATCCGGTTCTCATTCTTTGCCTCATACAAGACATTCAACGTAGTCCAAATTTCATAAGCAGTTTTCTTCTCAGCTACGGGTGGAATAAGGTGCTCCCTTATACCATCCAGAATCAACCTTTGGGCTTTGTCCTATTTTACCTCAGGAATATCCAAAGCAATTGGATCAGTGTCAGTAGGAGAAGTTACCGCGGTGCTAACTATGGTCCATAGTCTGTTTTCCTTGAGAACAACAATCATCTTGAATTTCCACTACAAGTAGTTGGACATACCATCCAACCGATCCTCATATCTGATGCATGCACTCATCTTTGCTATCAAAGGAAAAAAATAGACCACCAAAAGAACAATAGCTTCACTCTTCTCCACCATGTGCAATTCACATCTAGATAAGGTCTTCCAATACACAAGTTGTTGAAAAAATCAAGAACCATTGCGCAACAACTCAACACTATTGATGTACCCACAATCAACTATTAACACAGAACGTCAGCTCTGATACCATGTAGAAATATTGACAAAAATTCCATACTTTTTTCAAACACTTAGTTTATCCATATTTCATATTTTAAACATGTCATTAATAAAAACACCTCTCATGCATTTAAATCAATAACCCAACAAGCTAAAACACTTAACTAAGTCTGTAGTAGCGAAAAAATGACATAAAAAAATAGCAGACTGATAAGCCCACAAAAGAACAGAAATATGGTCAATGTCACCATGGAAAAACCCCACCCTAAGGAAAATCAATCCAAGAGAAATTTTATTGCAGTATTTATCAGGTAGAAAATTAATTTACAACAACATTTATTTCAGCATTAATGACTGTACCATATTTTTCAATCTTTGTTCCCACCTCGATTTCCATTCCCAACTCGATTTCCGTACCTATATGATTGTAGAGACTTGTATGGGTTGTATGGATTTTCATGTCCAAAAAAAAAATCTTCTTCTCGAAAAGTGTGCCCATAATTTTTTCTCGAAATTTGTGCCACTATTTTACCATACGGACTATACGGAACAGTACAATGCAACAAAAATAAATTCCTTAAGAAACATGCCCAGCTCCTTGGGATTAATTCCCACTTGAGAAAAAAATTTCTACTTAGGATTTGTGCTGACATGAGAAAAATTGCAGCTCCCTCTCTCTCTGCAAATAACTCAGCCAAATGCTCACTGTTTTTTTTTACTAGGGGAATCGGCAACTGGGGACGGGCTGGTACTCGCGTGACACGGGGTCCAGGGATCCAATCCCTCTACCACTATAAACCTAGGTGTAACCATAGCGCCCGAACCATGGCACACGGGACAATTTGGGGGGGATTTGAACACGAGACCTTCCATTTACAAACAATTCCATTTACCACTTGCTTGGCCCCCCATGGGCAGCCAAATTCTCACTGTTGGAAATGATTTGCTGCAACTTGTTTTTCACACTATCCTAGGCTCTCTCTTATAACTTGAGAGTTACTTTTTACCTTTTCCATTCCCTAAATCCAAAAGCCAAAATTAAATCTTGCCTTTTCAAGATCAAGGGTTAAGAAACTTTCCCCCCAAAAGTGGTTACATTTAATTTTAATAAAGTCACATTTGCTTTATGAAACAAGTGCACTTTATCTCATAAATTCACTTTATAAAATTAAAACAAGTGAATGCTTTATAAAAAGTCCCAATTACATAAGAGCCACTTTAAAATTTATAAAACAACATTACAAAGTAAAGTAGCCTAGCTAGTGCATGGTCACTTCCACATAAAAGACAAAATCATGTGGAGTGCCTCTAGAGATAAATATCTAACAATTAATCTATTGGGCTCAATTCATATGTGTTTGGAAGCATTTGGTGTTGATTGGGAAGCTTTATTATTGTGGGTGTTCTAAATATTGCACTGGAGTTTTGGGGGCCAAAAGTTACTCTATGGTTCAATGATTTCTGAGTTTTTTCGGGTTATAAAACATATTCCATTTCCTTCAAATCACGTTTTATAATTGGGAACAATTTTTATTTCATCAAAAAAGGTTTATGTATGCCCAAGAATTGACTTTTTACCGCTGGTTCAATCTGTACAATTATGCTAGTACACGCTCAACTATAAATGTTTGTGTAAAGTGTTTGAAGCTTCCATAGAGGTTCTCTGGAGTTTGTTAGTGGTCATATTGTTTATTTTTATTTTTAGGGTCGAGTTAAATCTATTTGGTAATTATTTGAGTCTGTTGGGAGGTGTTTGGAAAGAGTTGGAACCTAATGTTTTGTGTGGGAAAATTTGAGCTAGTGCTCCTAGTTCGATTCCAGTGGTTCTCTAGGGTTGCATTGGGGTTGATAGCTCTAATTTGGGATCAGGAAAAATACAGTGGGGATATATCAAACCTTATTTATCACATTATAATGGTTTGATAATACACATCATGGGTTGCACCATATTATCCATAATCCAGTAAACATAAGTTAAAATCTTATGTGGGATGAATTTGAGAGTCAATTTACTCCCTATTGGAAAGTTGGAGTTAATGTGCCTAAAATTTTAATTGGGTACATTAAACACACACACTCTCTCTCTCTCTTGTGTGTGTGTGTGTGTGTGTGTGTGTGTGTGTGTGTGTGTGTGTGTGTGTGTGTGTATGCATATGTATATGTATGTGTATATATATGTGTGTGTGTGTGTGTGTGTGTGTGTATATACATATACATATACATATATACACACACATATATATGTATGTACATATATATTATACATACATACACACACACATATACATATATTTATGTATATATGTATGTATGTTCACTTTTAATCATACTAAGCAATGACATACCCTTATGTTTATGATAATATGTTTAAATAATGTGTGGAGGCTTATATCTACACTCTATTATTGTTGTCATGCCAAAGGTTCTAATGGTCACTTTGATTATTTGGAATAACATTCTAAGAAATGATATATCCAATACCATGTAAGGATTTTAGACACTATTATATTGAAAACTTTAGATATCTACAATGATTTATCCCATTTTACCCATTAGTTATTTATCCCTAATGGCTTATTACTTCCCACAATTATAATTTCACAAAGCACACACCTCTTGTGTCACTTAGGAAACCAAAATGATTTTTTTAAACAATAATTGTTGGTTAATTAGTTGAATTGGCATATGTGGTTTGCATAGATGATCTAATGCACTTCCAAATCCTCATTTTATGACTATTTTATGTTCATGAGTGAATCATTTCCCTTGATATTTAGTACTCTATATTGTATCTTGAGAAGGAGAAACCTTATGTACTACTCTACAATATTTTAATGCTGCTTGTTTATCTTGGAGAACACTATTGGGGGACTTTTCTCTCTCTCTCTCTCACACACACAGAATCAACCATTGTCCAAAACACTCTATCTAAGGAATACATTCTGTTATTTTAATAAGATCATACACTTTTTAAAATACAAAATGAAAACACAAACATGGTTTTAGAAAATTATTATTATTATTAAGAAATGGTATTCCCTAATACATCTACCAATTATCTTAGCTAGCATACATTGATCTTTGTAATATCCCAAATCCTGATATTTTCTATTTCTATGCAATTTTACTGAAATAGTTGGGCATGCAAACTGCCATGCAAAATTTCTCTATTTTATAGCTGAAATTAGGGTTAGGGTTTGTAGGATAGAATGAACACTTGCCACTGATAAGCCAGTTGAATATGCTCCAGAGAGAATAAGCATGCAAGATGAGCTGAGATGATGAAGAAATAACTAAGTTTTCAACTGCAATACCTCTCGAATGGATGAATCAAGCAAGTGTGACATTTTTGCTGAAGGGATGGTCAGTTTCGGCTGGAAATAAGTCGGAAGGAAGGTGTGCCCATGCTAGAGGGGATGGTTGGATCATGCAAGAGTTTTGACCTCTCCAGATGCCCTAGTGAATTGATCTCCCAGTCTGTTGCTCACGCCCCCACAACCCTGTAAACTGCTGCTAGCTGCCCCGGATGGACAATCTGATAGCTAATAATCACCCAATGTAGTAGAGTGATCCTATCAGTCAGGATGAAGGCCACATGCAGAAGAAATATCATGATCTAGTGTCTTGGTGAATGACTAGGGCTTCCCCAACTAAATGCCCTCAGTTGTACAAAGGAATCTGTAATAACCTTCGGACTCATACTGGAATACTGGATAATGGTGAATGCAATAGATACAGTGACAAACCTGGATGGTTTATCTTGAAGGAGATTAGGGAAAATGTCTCACTATCGAAATCCCATTAGCTGAAGACGCAGTCTCCAACCCCAACTGTTGTGGCTGCACGCTGTGCTGCTTCTCAAGCGCTTCAAAATAATAATAATCCAAAAGTGAAGTCTCCATTCACTTTATCTTTCTTTTATAACTTGTAAATCCAAAAACCCTAACTTTGACCTAATTAGGTCACTTTAACTTCTAATTTGCAGTTGACTTGCATGCATGTGCATGGAGACTTAAATGGGTGCATGCATCATTAAATAATGCTTAGATTTCATGTATGCTGGTGGCCTTTGGATCTGGTGGCCCTCTTTGACCTAATGGTGATATCATATTGATGTCCTAGATTTTTTGTAGATGGCATCAGTATTTAGTTGATTCCCTAACTGCCAGTAACTGCGCGAACCCACAGGAATCACATAGGTTAGCGATTTTGGTCCTCAATGCCTAATCCGATGAGGACTGTTACAGCTGATTTTACCACACATGGTGGATCACACATTTATGGCCTTCCCTGTCCCTATGCAGACTCTTTGGACCCCATGGACCATTTTTGTACCTTTTATGTTTCCAAGATCATCCCTAAAAACATGCATTATTTGCTATACACGAATTTTAAACCTATTCTCGTGTATATATGTGAATATGACCCTCAAACCCATGTACATTGGGATGTGTGCAAAAGGCCAAATAGTTTTGGAGTTTTCCTTGATGTGGATCCGAGTCACTTGTCTCTTGGCCTTCCATATTCCTTGAGATCACTCAGATTTGACTCCATTACCCCATTGAAGCACTATATAAGGAACCCTTTGGATACATTGAAAAGAGGAGGAATCGAAGAGCAAGAAAACTATAGTCCATTGTTGTCAGAGCTTATACTTGAGTCTGCATCCCTTTGTCCCTTGGAGCACTTTGTGTTCTTCCAAAGCTTTCCTTTTTCCTGTGAGCTTGCTATCGAGAGATGGAGGATTGAAGTGGTGGAGGCCCAGGTGGAGGACTCAGTTTCTCCAGTTCACAGACATGCCGACAGAGGTTGTCACTATTGTAATCTCTGATTTATATTAATAGAAATATCTTTTCCTGTCAAATAATGTGTATTTAAATGAGTATTGAATCCATGGATGCTTTTAAATGCTTATATGTTATTGTTTGTATATGCTAGAGTAGATATAACACAATTATATAGCATGATTATCTTGTTTGCTGAATGTTGAGAGAGAAAATTGCTAATACAAGCGAGAGTGGAAAAGCTCAACAAGGATCTACATCAACCATCTGGAACAAGGTATGTTTCGAGATCCTTTAGTGTTAGATGTTTGGTTTCTCTTGCATATAGGAAAGGATTGATTTCTGCGGTTACTCTGTTGTGGTACCCCAAGCCATAGGAAGTTTTTAAGTGGGTTGTGAGTGTGTTTGGGTCTTCCTTGGGTCTAATGTTGTCTGTTGGATTCTTCTTTTGTGACCAGAGACCGTTTTTTCATTGATTTTTATTTGAAAGTAGTTTTAGTCATTTATCCTTTTTGTTTTTCTATTAGTGCATTACTCTTTTTTGTATCGGTGTCTTGTTGGGCTTGTGTTTTATACTTGCTGTAGAGACTGAGAGTTTTATATGACTTTTATTGCATTTTTCATTCTTTTATATTGAAAAATACAAGGTAGTTGCATTTTTTGCATATGGATTTGAGGAGGTACTTGCATTGGATTGCTTGGATCAGAGTTTTATTTGGGCTTTCATATAGGAAGGATTGCATTGGCATTCAGAAAGGAATATATATTTATGCATCTCATGTAGTGGCATACCCTATTTTTCATTTGACAAAGATTACACTTAGCATTGCTTGTTATGGTGTGCATATTTACTTCACTATTGAGTCATAACTTCATTAGTTGCACGACCATTTCCCTTTGAGTAATTACAACCAATTAAAATGAATGCATAATAAAATGAATTACACTCTTTTATTTTATAGGGTGCATCAATAAGATTAGGTTTTAGAGTCTTGGAACAGTTCATTGTGAGTTAATTCTCCAAGACTACTAAACAACAACAAGTAGGTGTCTGTCTAGGTGAGAGTGTGAAATTCCTTGGTATAATCAGTGTTTCTTAGGATCCTCCTCTTACAAGGGAGTTAATCATGAGGCAGTGTGAGCAGTTAATGATTGGGATGACCCCTGGTCATAACTGAGTAGCACCAGAGATATTTCTAGGATTGTATTCGTATCTGGGGGCTCTTTCAAGAGTTCCGGGCTTTGCTACCCTGACCATATGGTCAATCCCACCTGCGGCTATCCACTTGAGCATTGATTATATTGAGGTGACCTTAGTTTCCTTACCTAGGTTATCGAGGGGGTACTTTGCAGAGATTATTCTGCAAGTGTCCTGTTTAGGTAGGGGTCAGACAGCACAATCGCTATATGCATTGAAGCTAAGGGCCACTATAATTGGGGCGAGACATACCTGCTGCATTTGGGAGCTCACATATCCTCCCCTTGGTTTGTTTGTATTTTGGATGTATATTTTCTTAGGAGTGTGCTCTTTGTGCGCTAGTTGGCCTTTGGGATCGTGGTTACTTGAGTATATTTATGCTCTCTTGAGTTTGGGTCCTTTTATTTTAGGCATGCCTGGTATCCTATCAACCATCCTTGGTCCTAGTACGGGCCCTGGTGTCATACTTGGGGCATCAGAGCCCCTTATCGTGCTCATAGATGAGGAGTAAAAACTATGAGAAAGAGACTTCTGAGAAGGGTAAGGCTATAGGTGAAACTTCTAACCCTCTCACGATCAAGAAACCTGCTGAAACTATGCCGAAGATACCCAAAGGTGTCTTTAACAAGACCTTGCATAACCCTAATGCTAGGGATGCTTCAAACTAATCCATGGTTGAATACCTAGCCCAAACCCCATGTGCAATGTCAGCTTTAGAGGTGTTACAGAGCTGTCCCGATCAGTGGGATGCCCTCTTAGCAGCCTTAAGCAGCATGGACTTGTCGAGTCTCATGGAAAAATTTCATTTGTCTGATCAGTGGTATCAGAGCAATCTTCTCTTTGATTGTTTCTCGGTGCATGTCCCCAACGAGGTCCAAGTATAGAGAGTTTGGTCTTGAACTAGTTTCTCTTGATCATTCTCGTCATCCCAAATGACCTCCCATGGTGGAAGAAAAGAGAGACGACGGAGCAGGAGATCCTATCAAGTCATTGCTCGGGGAAGCCCTCAAGCGACAGAGGAACAAGATGATGGATAGTTTAACCCAAATCCTTCAGCGAATGCCGGCAATGGCAAGTGCATCTTCAACAAGAAGTCGGTTCGAGGATGCAACTCCCTTTAAGGTACAAGTTAAATTTGATATTCTTTTATTTGAAGGCAATATTGATGCAGATGCCCTGGATAATTGGTTGAATGTTCTAGAAGGGTATTTCTCTATCCACAATTTTTTCAACATAGAAAAGATCACCTTTGCGCTCCTTAAGGCAGTCCCCCTTGTCCAAAATTAGTGGGGTACTTATTGTGAGCAAAACTCATCAAATGAGTATGGAATGTTTGAAACAAATCCCACTTGGGCCTCTTTCATAGATGCCGTCAAGGAACAGTATTACCTTGTGGGAAACTATGATGACCAGTACACAAAATGGACCATTCTGCATCAAGAAAGGGACCAGATGGTGTCGGAGTACACCAACAAATTTCATACCTTGCGTACAAAGCTGAGTATCAAGGACTCCGAGCGACACCTGATTCTGAAATATCGCAGTGGTCTACATCGGTACATCCGAACTGAGATGGACTTCCTCGACATCTCTTCACTTGGATCTGCCTATCGGTATGCTATCAAAATCAAGGAGAAATTTTAACAAAAGAACAAGCGAGACTCTGGACCTGCGAATCCACCGCAGAAGCAAGGCAAGGGAAACCCTGGTCCGCAGAACACCGCAAAAGAAAACGACAACTAGTCCCCACCACAAGCAAAGAAGGGAGATCAAAAGACAAAGAAGGACACTGGTAAGTGGTGTGAATTTCATAAAAGCCCTTGGTAGAACACTGATGAATGTCACTCAAAGTAGTCATTAGTGGTCGAGATCAAATCTTCAGAATCAGATCTTGATTCTAATTCTGAATCCAATGCCACATCCGCACGCAATGGGAGGAAGATCATTGATGCAGACCCCACTGCCACTGTTGCTACCACACAGATTCAACTCAAGGATCTTGAAGAGTCAGAGGCAGAGGAGCGCCTATTCCACTCACAGATGTGGGTGAAGGGGATGCCTCTACATTTTGTTGTTAACAACGGTAGCTAAAAGAACCTGATCTCAGCAAAAGTCATCAAGAGATTGGGGCTTCCAAAAGCACCACACCCGCAACCTTACAACATCGGTTGGCTAAGCCAAGGACGAGGTATCCACATTACTCAACAATGCCTCCTGCCATAGGGAATCAAGCCTTTCAAAAACGAGGTACTGTGTGATGTGGCCCCACTTGAAGTATGTGATGTTCTTTTAGGACAACCATATATGTGGAAGCGTCATGCTATATATGAGTCACGTCCTCGCAGTGTCATTGTCACTTTGGGAGGACAAATATACCGGATCCCAGAGACAGTTGCACCTGCTACAGTTTCGCAGGGTAGGAAGATAAGCTCCCACACCAGAAAATTATTCCTCTTCACAATTGCATCTGAAGGAGAACATAAGATCACAGAGACTTCCACACCCTCTGCACAGGCTGTCTCTGCTCATCAGACATAAGAAGAAGATAGAGCCATTGTTTCCTCATCTATCTGAGTACCTCTATGATACAAGGCCACAACTTCAAGGTGCTCATCCAGAAACAAATCATGTAGACAACAATTACAGCCCTCTCGGGATTCCAAAGAAAAGCAGCCTCTTCACTTCAACAAATGTCGCACCAGGAGATCAACTCAACACACAGTTCGAGATATGATACGAGATTCGATGCAATGGAGACCATTGCTTCCTAAGGAGGGAGGATTGATCCAGATGGAGATCGGTGGCCACCCACCTATTCCACTGGCTCAAAAAAATTGTCCATTGTGGCAGTTTCCTAGTTATTTTTTTGTAGTTTTTCGGGTCCTAAACTTTCGGGGCCGTTTTGAGGCCTTAAACGATGTTTTTTGGAGATTCGGGGCCAAATTATTTCCATTGAAATACATTTGATTGACCAAAAGTTGTAAATCTTAGACATACCTTTCCAACGAGCTATCGAACGCCCAAATCGGAGATCGTATGCAAAAGTTATGACCCCGGGAAGTTGACTGTTCAGCTTACCACCTTGGGGCCGCAAAATTTATGACGGTTCATCTTCTAGGGTTACGTTTTGGACTTTTGGGGTACTCACCTCATTCTTATTATAAATAGGCCCCTTTGGCCTCATTTTGTATTTAGCTTGGCACGCATGAGCGTAGCAGCCACATCTCTTCTCAGAGATAGCTACCACCATTCTAGCAATTATATTACAGTTTGTTCTATTTCCACCATTTAATAGAATATGTGTTTACTGTATCTTTGTTATCTTTGCAAAATTTCTATTATTATGATTTTGTATATGTTATTTCATTTCATTCACACATAAATCCAGATCACTTGGGTTCTCCCTTCCCCCCATGAAGCGGAAGTGCCCCTATCGGCAATGGAAGTAGCTTACTAAGCTATCATTCAAAACACTGTTGACCCCATTCCAGACCCTCTCACAGTCTCAGAGGACCCGGAAGAAGTCTATTTGCTTGCTTGCATAGAAAACTCTTTGCACTCTACATACTGGTTAGTTATGGTTTTACCTTCTGATGAAGCCATTTTGGAAGCCTTGAGCAGACGTGATAAGATCTGTGAAGATATTCATCATCGATTATATTTTCTTCCAGAGCTAAGCAGGATAGAAAATCAAGAGTTTCATATGAGACTGTCACATGATGTTGATACACCCATCAATCCCTTACCCAGGGAAGGAATGTTTGCCGAGGGGAATATGGCAAATATTTCCGCTACTATCCCTATAAACATCTCTGTAAATCCTAATGTCGTGGAAAACATATATATAGGTGCAAACTACTCTCATGAGGAGATTACCATCTATACTGCCTTGTTCAAGGAATTCCATGATTTCTTTGCCTGGTCATATGAGGAGATGCCAGGCATTGATCCATCGATTGTTGAACATGAGATCTGAACTTACTCTGATGCCAAACCTATTCAGCAAAAGTTAAGATGTGTTAACCCGCGTAAAGTGGCGGCTGTGAAGGATGAAGTTGGAAAACTGTTGAAGGCTGGTTTTATTTATCCCATAGCTCTGACGGAATGGGTATCCAACCACGTTCCCATTAATAATAAGCAAGGAACCATACACGTCTATACCTACTTCAAAGATTTGAATAAAGGTTGTCCTAAGGAAAACTATCCCATGCCATTTATAGATCAGATTATAGATGCTTGCGCGGGAAGTGAGGTGTTCTCATTTATGGATGGTTCCTCCGGATACAATCAAATTCAAATAAAACCAAAAGACCAACATAAAACTGCTTTCATTTGTCCTTGGGGTACCTTCACGTAAAAAAAAATGCCCTTTGGATTGAAAAATGCTGGGGAAAACTTTCAACGGGCTATGAACTTTGCCTTCCATGATATCAAAGCCATTGTCGAACCTTACCTTCATGATCTGCCTGCACATTCTTGTAAGAGGATTGTCCATCTAGATCACTTACGGTTGATATTTGAGAGATGCAGATACTATAAGATCTGCTTGAATCCCCACAAGTGCGTGTTCTATGTTGAGTCAGGGAGACTGCTCGGGTTCATTGTCTCTAATAGTGGCATCCAAGTGGATCCATTAAAAGTAGAGGCCATTGTAAATCTGCCTCCTCGTTCTATCAAGCAACTTGAAAACCTGGAAGGAAAGTCTAATTTTCTTCGATGTTTTATCATTAACTATGCTAAGATTACCAAGGGTTTCATGCGCCTGCTTAAATAGGACACCCCATTTGTATGGGATGAAACTGCACAACTTGCTTTTGAGGCATTGAAAAAAGCTTTGTTGTCGGCACCTTTACTGCGTCCGACAGATTACTCTAGGGATTTTATATTATATCTGGCCATGTCCGAGTCAACCATTGGGGTAGTACTGGTCCAGGAGGACGATAAGCTCGTAGATCATGTCATCTACTATCTTATTTGTGCTTTAGCTAGACCTGAACTCAGGTACACCCACGTTGAGAAATTAGCCTTAGTAGCTGTATATGCTGTCCAGAGGCTACGTTACTACATTTTATTGAGGACTACAGTAGTGGCGGATGTGAATCCCTTTCAATATGTTTTGTCTCTATGGATTGTTGGGGGAAAATTCAACAAATGCATAGTCATTCTCCAATAGTTTGACTTGGATTTTCAGTCCGCTAAGTCAAAAAAGTCCTTAGTTTTTGTTGAGCTTATAGCAGAATTTCCTACTGAAGAAGATGTAGTCATTGAAGATGACTCATTCCCAGATGAGCATATCTTCCTCATATCCACCTCTGATCCCTGGTACGGAGATATACTTATATATCTCTAGACTTTGAAGTACCCTGTAGCTTCCTCACGGGAGGAATGACGTAAATTACACCTTCATGCTAAGAACTACCTCATCATAGGAGATACGTTATATCGAAGAAGGGTAGATTCCATTTTGCGACGATGTCTTACCCATGAGGAAGCCGAGATTGTCTTGAATGATTCCCATAGTGGAGTGTGTGGGGGTCATTTATCTGGGTTAGCAACGGCCTAGAAGATACTACGTGCCATTTATTTTTGGCCCACAATCTTCAAATATTGTGTGGAAGCAGTGAAGTGCTGTCATCCTTGTTAGCTTTACGCAAGGAAAATGCGGTCACATCCTGCTTTGTTGTTTCTCGTTGTCTCGGTAGGCCCCTTCATGAAATGGGGGATTGATTACGTGACATGCAACCCAGCCTCATCTGGGGGCACAAATATATCATTGTCGTTGTTGACTATTTTACAAAATGGGCAGAGGAAATGCCTACTTTTAAAGTCGACAGGGAAACCGCAGCTTTCTTCGTATTCAATCAGATTATAGTACGGTTTGGTATACCTAAAGTGATTGTCACTGACCATGGAAGTCATTTTAAAAATAGCATGATAACGGAACTGACCACCATGCTTGGATTCAGACAAGAACATTCATCTTCATATTATCCTCAAGCAAACGGTCAAGTTGAGGCTGTAAACAAGACTTTGAAGACTATCCTCAAACGTACAATTGACGCAGCCCATTCTAACTGGCATATCATGCTATACCCTGCCCTTTGGGCATACCAAACTAATGTAAAAAATGCTATGAGTTTCTCCCCCTTCCAACTCATTCATGGAGTGGAAGCTGTTACCCCAGTTGAGTGTGAAATCCCGTCCTTGAAAATAGCTATTCATGTGTTACCCGATACGACAGAGATTAAGGAACATCTAGTAAACTTAGAACACCTTGATGAACAGCGTAGAGATGAGTTGACTTCTAATAAAGCTCACAAGAATAGGGTCAAAAACCAATATGATAAGTCGATCAAACCTCAGATTTTCTCTGAGGGGGAACGTGTTTTGCTTTGGGACCAAGACAAAGAACCCCTGGGGGCAGGAAAATTCAAGGCCATGTGGTTAGGGCCTTATGTCATGTCGAAGGTCTTAAATAAGGGTACATATGAGTTAATTGATTTTGATGGGAACAAGCTTCCTGAGCCTAGAAATGGGCTCTACCTGAAAAAGTACTATGCTTAGGCTTAGCACTTTTTCTTGTATTTTATTGTATGTATTTTTATGAACATTAATATGTCGGTTTTGTTTTTTATACTATCTGTTGGTTGTTGCAGATGTCTTCTGAGAGGTACATAGGTTTCGTTGATGGTGCCAGCCACCACACTTGTAATCTAGCCTCAACAGCATGAGGCATTTATTCTCCCTCAGGACAGCTAGTTGCCTCAGAAGGCGCTTTCCTAGGTCCTGCTTCTAATAATGTTGCTGAGTATAGGGCTGTAATTGAGCTTCTATGGGATGCTTTGTCACGTGGTATAACCCAGCTGGAATTCCAACTGGACTCTCAACTGGTGCTTTCCCAGCTCAATAGAGCTTATCAGGTGCAGAACCCTATTCTATTATGTTAGTTCATGCAAGTTAGGTTATTGGAAAGAAATTTTGAATTTATTATATTCAATCACATTCCAAGAAATCAGAATTTATTAACTGATGCATATGCTAATTACATTTTGGATTGGCATCTAACACACATTTCATAAAAATATACAGCATGCACATAAAAAACACTTGTAAATAAACTGACAACAATATATATATATATATATATGTGTGTGTGTGTGTGTGTGTGTGTGTGTGTGTGTGTGTGTGTGTGTGTGTGTGTGTGTGTGTGTGTGTGAATATCTGTCTATAGATAGGTCGAGTCTAATGCTCAGATCCAGTCATAACTGTATAATAAACAAAAAATATACAAAAATGTGGATCGCAGTGCATCAAAATGTCCTAGATCTATGCTAGACCACCCCGGTCCTCTCTGTCTCTCTGTACTCTGGCTTCCTCAGCCTCTTCGGCTTCGGTAGCCTTTACAAAATCCATATACACCAAAACAACTCTAGCTACTTGCCTCAAGAGGTGTATCCAGACAAGTGGTATTCCAAACACATACTCCTGCATGATGGCTGGGATGTACTCAATCCGCATAGTAGGGAATATCTATGTAAGCCTGGCCAGCTTCCCCTCCAGAACCCTGATAAGCCCCTGGTCTTTTCCAAAGACAGGATGAACAAACATACATGGATGCCCTATAGGGCGGACCGATCCAATATCTACATTTTGACATGTTTATAGGATTAGAAGTTTTAAACATATGTATATATTATTATATTTTAAAATTCATAATTTTTTTTTTTGAAAATTAAAAATATTACCTAGCTCTCCCCATGATCCTCCTAGAGGGAGGACAAGGTCTGGGTCACCTCGGAAATCCATCCCAGCATATGGAAACTGTTCCAGTGCTGGTAACTACCACTCCCACCAAACTTAGAAGTCATCATCGTATACACTCTGCACTGAGCCACCTCCTCCTTGGAAGAGTAAGATGTCTCCCCATATAATCAGCCTAGGCTGATGTGGAGATCAGACTGGTATGGGTATAGCAGGGCTCAACCCTGGCACTCTCTCTCGAAGAAGGCAACCAATATGCTAGAATACCCGAATTTATTTTGCCTTCCTCTCTTGCAATCAGAGAGCTATTTTCTCAAAATGGGGACAACTCCTGAACACCAATCATATAGGGCACCCTGCATACAATCCACTTCCAACCTCATTTGGTTCCGTGTAGCTATATGGAGTGAAGATGATCCCGTAATCCTCACTATAGTGCTTGTCAGTACCTATAGTGAAAGATCACGTATATGTGCAATTGGGAGACAACTCCCTCTCTTTTGGGTACCAGGTGCGCAGTACACATCAATGTAATTTTGGACACTTAGAGGATCACCGCCTCTTTCGGTGCCCTCTAAGTTGATTGGTGATCCTCATCATGACAGACCAACAATAAAATATATTTCCTCGGAAGTAATTTCCAAAGTTTCACCTTGTAGGTCGAACATCCCTAAATCATGGTCCCAGTAGTTTATCATGAACTCTAGCAAGCAGACATTGGCTGACATAGGTGATGTGCAAAAGAATTTCAACAACCCACTCATTCGTAAAACATGTACAGTGGCCGAACATTGGAGTGCTTCCTAGTCCATATCATCATGCTCCCGTTCCCTCCATTCCAACACCATCTTCACACCTAGAAAAACAAACATTATGAATCTTTAGTATTGTATAAATTTTCAAAGTTTTTGACTCAACATATCTTTTTCTCCTTCACGCAGTACACACGACTGTCTAGTTAGACATGTCACATACTATAGACATGTCACATACTATACACGACTGTCCCTCAGGGCAACCCGCGTACAGAACGCGTGTATACGAGTTTCAACATAGTGAACCCATGTACACAACGTGACCTGCTTTAGGATGCTTAAAAACATAAAATTGGGTCTCAAAATTGAAAATTGCTAGGATCAAATTGAAGAGCTCGGGGTGTAGGCTTACCTGCAACTTGCGGAATTGGATTTTGTCCACTGGATTGTCCGTACCAAACGAATAAAGGTATAGGTAAAAACTTGCTTCTTATGGATAAAATTCAAAATGGTGAGTTTTATTTAGTTTTTTGAACTATTTATAGAAATTAAATTTCTTAAGTGGGTTTTTGGCCTATAGTTCATTTTTATCAAACTAATCCCATATCTTTTGGCCCTGTAATAGGTTTTTTAACGTTTTCAAGTGTTGTTCGCTCATATAGGATGGATTTATGTTATTCCACATGCATTTTGCATCTATATTGATTCCATTTTAAACTTCGTAATCAACATTTGAACCATGGACTATGGTATTCATAACCATTAGCTCCTTGTCTTTACCATTGTTCTTCCATGGATAGGGCCTTCCTCTCATGAGTATCCCCATTTAGAACCTATGTTGTCTTTCAATACTCATGTTGCAATTGTGACAGGTATAGAGGAGTCTTTTTAGCTACTTTTCATGCCAAATAGAGCCTCATTTGGGTCTCTTTTTACAAGCTATCTCTTTATAGGACTCCCCGTCTTTATGGAGTTTCTTTAGGCCTAGGTCTGACTCCTTCAAAATAGACTTGAATTCTGAGTTAACTTGTCTGTTCAAGCTCGCTAAGAATATGTGAATGGGCATCTCCATTGGTGGTAGGTTGTCTCTTTCTCATACCATGCGGAATAGCACAAGAAATGATCACTCTCTTTTCTACGGAATTGAGAAGAGTATTCTCAGGCATAGGTTTATCACTTTTCCAGACCTAAGGGACTAAATTAACAGAAAAGGAACTCCTGGTATGAGCTTATTTTTCTTTTTTTCGTGCTCTGGACCTAAACATGAAAAATATTTTGAGTGTACTTTATGTCTTTGTCATGCTCGTTCAACACTAAAGAACAAAGCATCGAGTTTATTATTTCAAGTCCCATTTCTCGTACTCAAATGGATCTTTTCGAGTGATCTTGCTTTCCTTCACACTCGTAAAACTCAAGCTATTTATGTTGTTCTTGAAGGAGCATTGGGTAGGTGGTAATTTAACCTTTTTCATACCTCCCTGACTAAGTACGAAAAAGGTTCACCTTTTCTTCCTCGGAATTTAAGAGAGTTCTTCTGTGGTATGTTTTATACTTTTCCAGCCTTACGAGACTAAATTGGACGAAAAAGGACCCCCCTGGAGTCTTCTGTGAAGTTTTCAGACTTTCTAAATGTGAAAACACTGACTGAGAATGTACTAGTTCGGGCTCATTAAATCCATGAATCAGTGACACTATCAAGCATTATTTTCTCTTCTCTTCAAGCTTGTTAAAAAATGAAGAGAGATCCGAGTTGAATTTCCTGGACTTGTTAAAATTTAATAGGGAAGGTAAGGAAGAAGTTTTCTCTTATTTTCAGTTAGTGGTAGCATGTCGTCCTTGAACATAGCACTCTCTATTTTTTTCGATACCCATGTCTCAGTGTTCACTTTCAGTTCAGCTATTACTTTGAGTTTATTACTCCTCCTCTTGTCCGTTATACCTGAGGAATCTGATCATGTCTCCTACATGACAGATAAGTCTAGCTGTTCTATCTATAAAGTTAAAAGCTGCCTTGGGTCATCTCTGTGTCATGCTCACTGTTCAAGGACTTAACTCAATGTCTGATCTCTATCCTGATCCCATCATTGTTATATCTATTATCTCTTGTGTCTCCCTTCCTTTGCCCAGTTCCTAGTCACTCTTGTGATCTGTTGGAGGATCTATTTCCTTCCTTATCACAGTATGGTTCCGCTTCAGTACCTCCTGACAACGAAGACCTAGAGTTTTGACGATAGTACCTCAGGATTCACTTCCATCATTGGTGAATTCCTTTTCTTCAGTTGTCGATTATCACCTATTGATTGACAAACTGTTGAATCCACTCCATGTTGGACTTTAGCCTACATTTATTCACATGGCTTGGATTGTACCGGTTCTTTGGGATCATTTATGAAGACCTTAGTTCCTCATCTATGGACTAAGTTGCGCAATATTATGTTCCACTCATGTATACAGCTTTCGGATCTTTGAAGACTCATCATTATTGTATATTGTGGCTTCAATCCACCTTTGTAATATACATGGTATTGCACCTGTATTATATGATGTACTCAAATATTGTAAATGAGCTAGTGTTATAGTATATTGAACATAGCATCCTCAGATATGACTTTGTATATGACATTATTGTATTTATTTCAGGTACTACCTCTGCTCCATTGGATTTCTGATTTCTCCAAAGATAAAGATTATAATGTATTTCGGCCATCACTTCCCTCTGACCTCACACATTAGGGGGCATCTGTTATCAACCCAAATGGCATTTCTCCGTCTGAGTGCTGACACTTCACTTGTTGGCACACAAAAGGACATTTATGGATTGAAGGTTGCCTGAAACACTATAGATGGGCATGTTATGAAATACATTCGCTATCCAACCAGCTTGCCATTTTTACCTTTTCATATGTCAATTGTTGTACGCGACTTTTCCTATAACCAACCCACATACATACGTGACTTTTCCTACATCATATCGCGTATGGTACGTGAGTATTGTCATTGCAACCCGCATACATATCTATATGCGGGTTTCCCTTATAGAAACTCGTGTGTCACACACGGGTTGCCAGTATCAATACTCGCGTATGCCTTCCTTTGACATTAAAAATAATAAATCGCAATTAATGGAGATGTGTTAATCCCTAATCAATAACTATCTTAACTATCTCAACCTCCTCAACCTTCGAAACTGCTCTATTTCCCTAAGTATAAATAGATGCCTTGGGGAGGGCATTGATCAATCATACTTGGACAGCAAAGTTATGCTAGTGGTATCTATTCAGAAGTCTTTGGAGCAGAAAAACTCAAAATCCTTTGGTTGCAGAGGAGTCCTTGTTTCAGGCGTTGGGTCACTAATCTTATCTCATTCACTATTGTTAATAAAGAGAATCCTTATTCCAAATGTGTGTTGAATGTCTTTCATGTATCATGGTTTGATGAATATTTATGATTAAACACTCTATATATTGTTTATGTAACTTGTCATATATACATGTATGAGATTGTATTTGGAATATTTGGTCTTTGCAGGTGAAGGAGACGCATCCCTAAAAGCTTTGAAGAAGAAGCAGAGCGGAAGAATTCAAGGCTTGGATCAACCGTCGTTAATCAGGTGAGTTCATTCTATCTTCCTGTTTCCTTCCTATACTTCAAAGCTGATTGTATGCAAGTTTTAAGAGTACGTTGGTAACCCTTGACCTTCGGTTATAAGGTGTTTATTCCTGAACAACACTATCTTGTTTTACAATACGCATAGATCACCAGTGGAAGGCACTAAAGGTTGAAAAGGTTACGAAACTTTGTCCCACGTACTGGCTTTGATGGATGGATGGCCCAGACATCACTCACAGTGATCCAATTGGAAATCGATGACAATGTAGAAAAATAAACAATTGCGCACCCCAACTGACAAACCATCACTATCTCTCCCAACCAATGAAAATGCAACAACACAATATCACAACAGAGTATTCTAGCATATTGTGTAAGAACTCAATGTGACAGTGGAGGATTTTAGTAGCATTGTGTGAGCATACCATTAGAATGAATGACTAGGATGAACTGAAGGAAGAAATGCCATACCTAAAAATAAATATGGAAGGAAATATATTTTTCAAATGTACAACATTGGAAGTTGTCTTAAGAAAATAATACGAATTAACTTACAAATAGTATGACATAATCACCTTAGCCATTATTTTTTATAGTCATTGTTGGAAACCAACGATCGGGATTAGATGTGGAGTTGTCATTGTTAGAAGAAATCAATGTAGTGAATCAACCCAAGTGTCTTTGGAAGATGACGTTGACAATACGGATGCAAGTTCCTCAAAAATAATTATGAAGAATCGTGCAAGGTTTCCAACCCTCACTTCTGGGACTTTAAGCTTCTTTTTTTAACAGAAGCCACCTGGTAGTACAAGGAAGAGGCACTCCATAATTTAATAAATCACACCTTTTCCTTGAGGCACTCCATACTTTAATAAATCACACCTTTAGAAGATGAATTCATTCATTTTGGTCCTTTTCCTAGGGTTTTTGTTGCCCCAAAATAGCTCATGAACAGTAGGTGTACCTTGATTGTTGATTTAGGTGTACCTTTATTTTTTAGTATCTTTATATCTAAATTATGTTAACATGACCTACAATATGCTTGTCATTATAACTAATAGTGTTTTGTTTCTTCTCAACCTATCAACAACCCTATTTGATCTTTTAGATCCATGCTTCAACATAAATTTGTATCTTTCAACTTCTCATCCAAGTTTATTTTTTTGTTTATGTATTAAAAGAAAAATTCTTTCGTAAATCAACTTACCATATTGGCTAAGTACTACTCCAATTGTTGTTCTATTGGGATCAAATTCCACTTGGAACACTTTGTTAAATCCTCAGAATCTTTGTATTCAACATCACAAAACCTTATATGATGTCGTGTTCCATTGGAACTCTCCCTTTCAAACACATTGATAGTGATGCAAAAATGTCACTAAAAATATTTCATTATACATAACATCAGTGTACTACCATTGTTCTTGTTGTTTTCCACTTTTTCTTTCTTCGCTGGAAATTATCTAAACCTAACTACTCTTCTTAATTAGAAAGGTTACATTCTTTATATTGTAAATGTAATACATTTTAAATAACCATGGCCTTCTTCTTGAAATTTTGCATGCATCCATTACAAAAACATCACATAAAACTATTTACCTTCATGATGCCTATGTGAAAACTGGGTAGCTTACTATGCATTTCTCAAATACATTGGAATGATGCCCATTTCACATCCAAGAGACTCTATACATTATGATGAGGTGTGCACGATGCCCATTTCACAACCAAGAGACTCTCTATACATTATGCTGAGGTGTGCATTTTGAATTCATCTTTTCAATCACCTCTACCAACAATGAGATAACAACAATTCTCTCCAATCTTACATTTGACTGTGAAGGAATTCCTTTTGTTGTTTTGGATCTTTTCATGTAGCCTCTCCAACTTCAACAATTCTCTTTGGAACTTGATATTCTCTTGACGTTCTCGCTAAACTTCATATTTGTTGTCTCTCACAATAGACCCAAATAAATTTCTACACTTAAATCAATGTGTTTTGCACCTTCTTGTCATGTATTGAAATTTATGTTGGATAGACACTCATGACCCTAATAAGGATTGCACTCCACATTTGAAACAAGTTTCATTGAATTATATGCATCTTCCTCTTCTAGATCCTCAACCTTAAGGGGCTTCATAATTTCCTGAAAAAGTATAGTTTGCATCACTAAAGTGTTGGCTCCTTGTCTTTTAATTCCACTTATTTACCCCCTACTAGACATAGTTATGGTTTTACCTCTCATTCCTCTAGAGATCAAGAATTGTCAAATTTCTAAACAATTTGTCATCGACCTTGAAGGCTAGTTAGTAGTCCTTAGAAACCCCTTGATTTCTCACCATGATAATCTCATGTTCGATAGCATATTTGGCATTGCTAATGTATCTATAAAGTACCTATTCATCATCATCTCTTTGCTAAGATATGTTAGTTTTTCAACATTTAAGCTAGCATTATGATAAGATCTTTTCACTGAGAAAATAACAAGCACAGCAATCACATAAGCACATCACAAGAGACAAGAGACACAAAGATTTTAGGAGGGGAAACCATAAATGGAGAAAACCCCTCAACTTCCTCTAAGATAGTATCACCACAAGATGTGAACCCAAAATAGTAAGATGACCTCCCTTCACAATAGTAGCCTTCTGTCTTCTGTCAAGCCCAAGAATTTCCTTCTCCAAAAGTGCGCCACTTGAGAGAGCAAGAGAACTAAGTCACAAGTGATAAATAGAGAGACTCTCACTCTCTATTTATATTCTTCCGTTGACTTGAAGTGCACTCAACCTAATAA
>LPNX010405026.1:5753-24541 GCA_001517045.1 Pseudotsuga menziesii
CATTTCCAGACCCTCGCGCAGAAGATTCGGCCACCAGAGAAGACGCCGAGTGTCCCGGGACGGGCCACTAGTGAGTCTTAGGGGCCTGTTGGGGCGCATACCCCATAGGGGGTAACTCCGCGGTTAATTTATAAGCGGAGCTTTGGGTCAAAATAGTCTTAGGGGTGTCAGGGTAAGTCAAAACCCTCTCTTTTTGTAATAAGCCCATGGTTTAAATCCAGGGTTTAGGGTTTTGTGGGTGCCCATGGTTTAAGACCATGGTTTTTGTAAAGCTGCGCGGTATAAATAAGCGCTTATGGAAAATGGATAGGTTAGGCTTTTTGATGTAAGAAAGATAAGGTGAAGTAAGGTCGGTTTTTGGCAAGGAAAGGACAAGTCCCAGCTGTGTGTGTGGACGACCTCTGCAGCTGTGTGCGCAGAGGGTTTTTGTAAGAAAGTAAGAAAGGTCTGCAGCTGTGTGCGCAGAATCCTGCTGCTGTGTGCGCGGCTGTTAAGAGCTGAAGGAATCTGCAGCTGAGTGCCCAGATAAACTGTGGTTTTGAGGAAAGAGGAATAAAACGCAGTTTGTGGACGTAGCCCCTACACTGGGGGTGAACCACGTTATATTTTGTGTTGTGGTTCTGTTGTGTTGTTCCTGTTTCTGTCATTTTCATGCATTAAACTGAATATATCTGATAATATAAGATCTCTGCTAATACTAAGCTTCGCTGTGAATTCCCTGTAGTGGGTTATGCAAGTTTGGTTTGTTTCTTATGCTGTGAATTTATATGTGAATGAATGATAAGTAGTAAGAAGTTGATTAATAATTGTTAAGAAAGGCTAAGGTATAGTAATACCCCTCTCTGCATGCAGAAACCTGATTCTGCGGCACCCCATTGCTGTTTCGGGTGAGACTGCAACCTGCGCGCAGGTTGTTGCCGAAAGGGCCAACACAGTGGGTCTTTTGTTGGTGCGACGTATAAAGTGTTACCCCGGGTCTGCCCAAGTTCCCAACAATAAGATATGAGATATTTAAAAAAAAATCCGTCACTGTAACATTATACCTTCAGATTTGCCGAAATGGGTGTTTCTGGAACAAATGGAAATGGTTTTCGGTTAAACGAAAACTATTTTCCAATGGAAAAGATGCTCCAGACACAATGGAACAACTCCCATAGGCCAAAAATGCATAGAAAATCTAGAACCAGAAACCCTTTCAAATTTTCGGCAACACCGGTTCTAGATCTTGATCAAAACCGAGAGCGAATCTTCATAAAAGTTTGGATACCATGTTTGGGTACACACGGTACTCTAAAAAGACTGAACACCTTGAGCAACCACTTCACACAAATAGATCATAGATCAACACAACGATGTTTGTCATGTGGTTAAAACCGTCGAGAGGGAAATAGTCCATGGCCCCAGCCAAATAACTATTTGGAGCAATTTATTATGCAAAATAAAGAAAGTTACACGAGCTTCTCATAATCAATCAACTAGCCAAGGACCCTCTATTCTCTTTAAATAGAGATCATAGACCAATCGGGTGTTATACCATGGATCAATGGTAGGTATGATCTAAGAGAAGTTGAACCGTCGGATCACTCTATGTCTAGAACATATCGTGACCGTCGGATTAGAATATTTACAAATGCATACTAATGCATACTAAAGAAACACACTTTTACCTAACGGATATATTACACAAGTTGATCTTAACTAACTCCTAAGTGTCTAAATATCCTAACAGTCTTCCCCAATCTTATAAATATAGAATTGAGTTTGATGAGCCTCAAACTCTAGATGAGACCATAAGGAAGGCTAAGTATTTCTATGATTAATCCAAAATCAGGCTATAATTCCATAAGTAATGGAAGGAAAAGAAAAATGAAAAGTTTGACCCAAGGAAAAGGGGTTTAAGAATCCTCATTTTAAAAATCATCCAAGTCAGCCACCACAAGTTGTGACACAACCAATTAGGATGATGGGAGATAGGTCAAGAGAACCAAGAGAGTCACTTCGATGTTGGGGATGTGGAGAGGACCATTTACTAAGAAATTCTCCACATTAGAATGGGAGTGCAAAGCAATTTCACAACATTCAAGAGGTTGAAACTGTTGGTTAAGTTGCAAGGAAAATCCCTAGGATTTTTGGTGCACTAGAGGACCACCAAGCGGACCATCAATCAACTATGGTTGAGGTTGAAGGTAATAATGATAAGCAACATATTAAATATTTAATTGACCCTATATCTACTCACAATTATATCATTCCTAAAGTTGTTGAGATTTGTGCTTTTAAGAAAACCAAACATAGTATATCATGGTTGGTCCAATTAGCCACATAAAAAAAGAGAAATGTTAGTGAGTTGGTGGAGAAATGACCATTAGAAATGGTTGGATTGTACACTTGTAGAAATGTGAATATTCTACCACTTGGTTAATATGACATTCTTATTGGAATGGACTGGTTGGAAGCATACAAAGTTAAACTTGACTGCTGTAACAAAAATTTTGAGTGCATTGATGATGAAGGAAAGCCAAGGGTTGTAAAATGAATTCAAAAGGAAATTTATACTAGGCATATTTCAACCAAGTAGTTGAAGAAAATTGTAGAAAAGGTTTCCAAGTGTATGCAATTCATATAATGGATAAGACAAAAGATGAAATCCCCAAATTAGAGGATCATCATGCGCTACTAGATTTCAGAGATGTGTTCCCTGAAGAATCTTTGAGATTATTTCCCAAGAGAGACATTGATTTCATAATTGATCTTGTTCTAGGAACCACACCAGTCTTTAATACACCTTATAGAATGAGTACACTAGAGTTGTCATAGATTAAAATGAAATAATTGCAAGAATTATTAGAAAACAAGTACATAAGGCCAAGTGTGTCTCCGTGGGGAGCACATGTACTATTTGTGTCTTAAATTTAATGAAGCATAGCATCTTCAGGCCAGTATGAATTCAATTAGTAAAGAAGGTTGTAGAAGAGAGAGAAGAATTCAGTACAATCTGATCAATAATTCATGGAAGATACAATACACATGAGACCAATAATTGGAAGAATAATATTACATCCATAAATCACTATGGAATATGTAATACAATGGTAATATAAATAAAAGAATTTGAATTCCTAATATAGGATTCAAATATATCCACATGGACTGACTCCATAGCTAACTCAGTGTGAGAAAATCACCACGAGAGCTCACTAATGCAACTCTAGACCACTGATTCAGTCTACAATCAGTTAACTAAAGAGGGTAGGTGAGTAAATGCACCCAACCTCCATTTAATCATGAAAGTTGGAATTAGGATGACTGAGAGTGATCTAACTATTGGGAATTAGATCATAACTGAACATATCTGAATGCCTACTAGATTCAATTGAAGGAGACTTCTAGTGGAACTTAGAGTGGGTTCCTAAATTATAGGGATTGGTCCCTGGAGATCCTAAACTCATGCAGATAGGTGAAGTGAGTGGTAGATTGCACCTAGGTGTGTCCCCCATGCACTAGTGAAGTGATGAAGACCTCCTAAGCTAATAAAATGGACAAATAGACTACATTGGAAAAGAGAGGATTAATTAATCCTAACACTCCCCTTTAATCCTAACTTTGGACAACCTGGGCCCTGGAAACTAAGCCCAAAGGTCACCCATACAATCTAAATGAATAAAAATGATTGCTTAATCAAACAAAGAAAATGGGGAAAAACTCATGGGAAACCCCCCTCAAAATAAGAAGGAAAAAAACTAGGATCAAGCTTTCATATCAAGAGAAAATTTCATCTTGAATAAGAAACTTGTGAAATATTTCTGCAACTTACATCTTTGTAGAGAAGTAATATTGTTTGATGGTTCTTCTATGCACTAGGTTCCGGGCACTGTTTATGTGAACCTATCCATATTCTTGAATTCAGATGACATATAGGAAAAGTAATGTTTCCTTTGTCTCTTCTTTATGGAGGGCGAGTGATATGATCCAATTTTTTCTTCATTGAGAAGAATTGTTGACCAGACCTTACCATCATGTAGTATATACTTGGGAGTTTGTAGCACCTCTCTGGAAGAAGTGATTTTTCTTGACATAACACAAGGATATATTTTTGAAACTAGGACTTTGTTCTTCTCATCTCAGATGAATCTCTAGTCATGTTCCCAGCTGCCTCAATAACCTTTTGAGCCCACTTAGGCCTAGGATTGAGAGTAGGGACTGGATCTGGATCTGGATCCGATTGAACTTCATCTTCAATTCCATAAACTAATTCAACTTTGTCCTCTTCTTCAAATTATGAATATGAAACATTGTCATATGCAAAAGGTTTAGGTAGGATGAATTTACCTTCCCTTTCAAGTGGCAACTGAGATGGCACTATATCTGAGTATGGAAGAAAGGGTGAGAATTAATATGCCTTGGAGGCATGGTTTGCAACACCTTTCTCTATAAGCTTACTGGTTGAGATATATGATATCTCCACTGAGTTAGGACCAAATACCACTCACTTTGGTGAGCCAATATGTGTCATCTATTATACAAACAACAAATTTGTAGCTAAGGAGGGTACAAAGATGACATTCTTGAACATTCCATGCTCTAACTTTCTTGAACCCTTTCCTTCAGTTTGAATTTGAGTGTCATCACCCATTTGAATACTTGGACCATCAGTAATTTTTAATGAAGAGAATGATTCTTTGGATGCAACCATGTGATTGGAAGTTTCTCAATCAATGATGAAGGCATGATATTTTTAAAAACCAGCCTTTAGTTCATGGCATCTCTCATCATGATCTTCAGTCTTGTCTCTAGAGTCAACCTTCCTTGTTCCTTCAGGGAGGGTAATATTGTGCTGCTCAAGGTTTTTTTCATTTGATATATGGTCTTATTCAAACAATATTTCTTTGTATGGTTTCCTTTCTTATAGTGAGAGAACTTTCCTTTTTCAAACCTCTAATGTTTGTCCTTCTTAGAGCCCAATGTTTCATCTACCGGATCAAAATATTACTTAGGTTCGAATTCAGTGTTTATTTTTTTCATTTTCCTTTCTTCTTCCTCCTTTCTTGTGCCTTCCTTGTCTCACCAGCTAAGAGAGCTTGATTTGGAGAGGCTCTGCGAGCTCCCATGTGTATCAACTTGTCTTGTTCATGTATTAGATACACTATGAAGGTATTAAGGGATGCCATTCTCAAATTAGGAGTAGTCAATCTACAAGAGTGAAAGGTAGATATAAACATTGAGAATTCTAGGCCAAGTTCCCTCAAAATGGAGAGCACCAATTTCCCATCCTTCTTCTCAATACTACACTGCTTGCATTGCATGACCAATGATTTTGAATCATGAGAAAAAAATTGTATAGTTTTGAAGTTACTAGGATGTAGTGCTACCATATCATTCTCTAGAATAAGCCTATGAGCTCATCCTACTTTCCAAACAAGGATTCAATCTTATCCCATACTTCTTTTGTATTTTTAGTCCATCAAGATGGAACATTAGCTCCCTGGAGATGTGGATGCACATGAAGCCAAAAGCTTCATCATGCTTATTTAGATATTTCGATTTTTTAAGAAATTATTGGGGTTAGAATAATTTTCCCATGGTTACCCTACGTAGACCCTTGTTGTGCAAGATAATATGCATATCCGTCCTCCAATTAAGGTAATTGAAGGGTGTGAGGATTCTAGGAGTCAGAGCTACTGAATTTTCCATTTCACAGCTTCAAAAAGAAAAAAAATCTTCAAGAAATGTTTGAATGCACATACATAATTAATTCAAAATACTTCAATTCACTATCAAACCATATAAACCACTCTCCACTTAGACATGTGCACTTTCATTAGGTGCATCACACCTGGATAGACATCTCTAGACATAATCCAAAGGGAGAAAGACAATAATTTTAGGATTTATGTGGAACCAAATTTATTCTGGTGCATCAATGGAAGTTTCTGAGGTTTTTTGTTGGCCTGAATACCTACTCTGATACCATGTTAAATGTAATGAAGCATAAAATATCCAAGCCTACATGAATTCAATTAGAAAATAAGGTTACATAAGAGAGAGAATAATTCAGTAAAGAATGATCAATAATTCATGGAAGATAAAGCACACATGAGACCAATAACTGGAAGAATAATATTACATCCATTAATAAATATGAAATATGTAATACAATGGTAATACAAATAGGAGAATTAGAATTCCTAAGATGGGATTCAAATCTACCAACTTGGACTGATTCTAGAGATAACTTGGTGTGGGAAAATCACCACTAGAGCTCACTATTGCAACTCTAGATCACTGTTTCAGTCTACAATTAGTTAAACGAAGAGAATAGATGAGGAAATGCACCCAACCTCCGTTGAATCATGGAAACTGGTGAAAGGATTACTGAGAGTAATGTAACTTATGGGATTCAGAGAATAACTGAAAATAACTGAATACCTACTAGAGTCAACTAAAGGATACTGCTAGTGGCACTTAGAGTGGGTTTCTAAATTATAGGGATTGGTCCATGGAGGTCTTAAACTAATGTAGACAGGTGCAGTGAGTGGTGGGTGGCCCTTAGGTGTGTCCCCATGCACTAGTGAAGTGATGAATACCTCCTACACTAGGAAAATGGCAAATAAACTATGCAGACAAAGGGAGGATTAATTAGTCCTAACCTTGTGAAGAAGAAAGATGGAACACTCAAGTTATGCATTGATTATAGGTAGCTAGATAAAGTGACCGTGAAAAACAAGTACCCATTGCCTCACATTGATGATATTTTTGACCAAATGAAAGAAGCAAAGGTATTTTCAAAGACTGACTTGAGGTCTGGATACCATCAAGTGAGAATCAAGGAAGAATACATTCACAATACATCCTTTAGAACAAGGTATGGAGAATATGAATTTGTAGTGGTGCCATTTGGTCTCACTAATGCACCGACTACATTCATGCGTCTCATGAATAGTGTTTTCAGCAGGTATTTGGACAAGTTTGTTCTTGTTTTTCTAGATGGCATTCTTATTTACTATAAGAATGAAAAACATTTGAGAATCGATTTGAATTGCTAAGAAAGCATAAGTTGTATGCGAAGCTGAGAAAATGTGACTTTTACAAAAATAAGATTCATTACTTGGGTCACATTATTTCACAAGGAGTATCAGTCGATCCAGAAAAGATTGAAGCCATTATGAATTGACCAACTCCAAAGAATGTAACATATGTGAGATATTTTATGGGTCTTGTTGGTTATTATAGGAGGTTCATTGAGGGATTCTCCAAGCTTGCACACCCAATCACTTATTTTCAAAAGAAGGGAATAAAATTTGAATGGACACATAAATGTGAAGACAGATTCAAACTATTGAAAGCTTCTCAAAAGTGCTCAAATTCTGAAAATTACAGACCCAGAAAAAGACTTTGTGGTGTGTATAGATGCATGTAAACATGGACTTGGAGTATTACATATGAAATACAATTATGTGGTGTGTTATGAGTCTAGGAAATTGAAGGAGCCTGAAAATAAATATGATACCCATGAATTTGACCTTGTAGCCATAATGCATGCTTTGAAAATGTTGAGACACTACTTAATGGGCATAAAATTTGAGTTAAGAATAAATCACTACGGTCTGCGATATTTATTTGAGCAACCAACATTAAATTACCTGTAAGAGATATGGTTGGAATTTTTATGTGAATTTGATTTGGAATTAAACACATAAAGGTAAAAGAGAATAAAGTGGATGACGCACTCAACAAAAAGGTAAATTAGAACAACAAAATTTTGAAAAGAGTTATGATGGTTTGTAAGGTTTTTTGTTACACCAAAATCTGTAGATGTTGATGAACATTTGAAACCCAACACAAGGGCCTATCAACAAGAAATAAATAGAGGTGCGACAGTTATACCATGCAGTTGTACTTATACTCCAACAACCCCCTCCAGCATAGCTTGGGGGAACTGAACCTGAGACCTATGCTCTGATACCATGTAAAATTGGAGTCACAAAAATATAAGGAACAAGACAAAATCTTACAATAGATTTCATAGATCAATCTTACTCAGAAATGACATGAAACCGTGTGAAAAGACTTGCAACTGTATATTTAGATATCATTAATTAGAAGTAGTGATACAATGCAATACAATGGCATAAAAATCCATGCAATTTGAATCCCAGAGAGGTCATTCGAATTCATTACATGAGAGTGGATTACTTGTTAGTTAAACACCACTCGACACATCAATCAACCACTTAACTCCAACTTAATTGACTCTAACTGACTCGGAGGTAGTTTATAACAAGTCTAACTGAATAGAACTCAACTGCATGCCAACAAGTAGGTGATGGATCCTATATGAATTAATTTAGGTGAGATGAACCAAACTACACTGAACTGAGTCACCTAAAGTAGGTGGAGGCATATTTTATCACTCTAGTTAACTATAATTAACCAAAAATGGGCTAATTGATGAGGAAGGCACCTTTTCAACTTCAGTTTAACTGAAAGGTAGATGAAACAACCTTCAATTAACTGAATGGGGTGCATATGTCATGCAAATAAACTCATATTTTCTCCTATATTGAAGGAGGAGGCTTAGTTAGTCTCCCTGATTGAAGGATAAGACTCAGTTAGGCTCCCTAATTGAAGGAAGAGATCCAGTTGATGATGTAGTCACATAATTAAGTCAAAAACTTAGGATAAGTGGTAAATTAGGACAAATAACCCAAATACTAATGTGTGGTTGGATAATGACTCCAACACCCCCCTTAAGCTAAAATCATGTGAAGTATAAAAAAAAAATAGGGCCCTAACAACAAAGGCCATAGGTCACCCTTTACAAAAAATTAACTCTAAAATGCTCAAAAATTCTAAGTAAGGAAAATAGGAAAAAACCCGTGGGAAAGAAACCCTCCCCTTAAACTGAACACTAAAGAATTAATCTGAATTCACCATGATGGGACTCACCCCCAATAGTGAACGAAGGTAAGTGAACTTCTTAGTGAAATTCTTGGTGAAAATGTCTGCAATTTGCTCATCTGTGGGGAAATATTGCAGAACAATTGTTATTTCATGCACAAGTTCTCTGATGTAGTGCATGTGGATATCGATGTGTTTGGTTCTTTGTATCTTAAACAGATCCGTCAAGATATTTATATTACTTTTATTGTCACAAAATATGATAGTATATGAAGTGCTACCAATAACGAACTCTGCCAAGATACCTTGCAACCAAACTGCCTGTATGCATGCATTGACCGCTCCCCGGTACTCTGCCTCTGCTGAAGATAGTGCAATGGCAGCCTGCTTTTTGCTTGACCAGAAAATAGGCCCACCACCAAACATGAAAACATATCTAGAAGTAGACTTCCTATCAAGTCAATCTCCATCCCAATCTGAATCTATGAATCCTACCAAGTCTAGTTCAGAATCAACAACATAGTGAATGCCATAGGTTCTAGTACCCTGCACGTACTGTAGAATCCTCTTAGAATCCCTCCAATGAATTTCATGAGGATTCTTCATATACATTTATAAAACATTCATGACATAACAAATTTCAGTCCTTGAATGTGTCAAGTAGAGAAGGATTCCAATCAACTGACAGTAGAGAGTAGAATCCATCTATGGAGTATAATTTCCCTCTTCAAGACTGATTCCTGAGAGGAATGGGAAAGGTGCTGCCTTAAAATAAGCCATATTAAAATTCATTAACAAGTATTAAGAATAATTTTACTGTGACACCATAATCCCATCAAAATCTTGTGTTATTTCTAGCGCAAGAAATTGCCTCAACAAGCTTGGATCACTCATCTCAAAAGCTTCATGTAAAGTAGGTTTTATGAAGCTGATTGAAGCAAGTGTGCTTCCTATGATTAATAAATCATAAAAATGCAGAAATATAATTAGAATATTACCTTTATATTTCTATAAGTACACATTTGGATCATACTTACATCTCTCAAAGTTACATGATAGAAGAAAAGAATCCATTTTGGCGTACCAAGCTCTTGGGGCCTGTTTTAAGCCATACAAGGATTTATGTAGCTTTCAAACTAATGATAGATATGATGTGTAGCATTAAGTATGATTCATGTAGGTATATTCTTGGAGGTATCCATGAATAAAAACACTTTTGACATCCATATGGTGCACCTCCTAGTGTTTGGATGCAAAAATGGCTAAGACTAGTTGTATAGAATCCATTTTTGCCACCGGTGCAAAGGTCTCAGTGTAGTCCACTCCTTGGACTTGGGAGAAATTTTTTTCTACGATATGTGATTTATATTTGTAGGTTTATAAATATGCAGCAAAATTCATCCAATATACCCATTTGCATTGAACAAGTTTCCTCCCAGGTGGAAGGGAATCTAGCTCCCAGGTTGCATTTTTTCGAAGAGAGTTGAACTCTTCATCTATTGCATCTTGCCATCGAGGATAATTCTGAGCATGATAATATGAATTAGGATCAGATACAATAATAATTAGAAATTATCATATAGAAAATAATCATTTTAGTAAATAACAATACATGCTCTTTTAAAATCTTCCGGAGTTCTCCTTGGATCAACAAGATTTCCAACATTTGACCCGACATAAGAGAGATTCTTTTTGGCCCATTTTGGTAGATTAGAGGGATCTTTTGGATGTAATTCAGAAACTGATATTTCATGATCACTGATATCACAAATAATATCTGAAATATTATAGCTCACACTTTCATTTTCATCTTTAGAATCTTCAGCAAAAAGAGAGGGAATTTCAACAGTTTCTTCCTCTACTAGTTTCAAATCTTGGAGAGGTTCTTCGAAGAAGACACTTCTCTCAATGAGTATATTTTTAGTTATGATATTCAAGAGTTTGTATCCCTTAACTTCCCAAGTATACCCAATGAATATTCACTCAACACTCTATGGTTTCAAATACTTTCTCTTATCTAGTGGAATTCGAGCCTAAGGAGTGGACCCAAAAACCATTAAATTGGACACGTCCGGTTTGTGACCAATGTATGCTTCGAAAAGTGTTTTTCCTTTCAAGGATGAATGTGGAACCCTGTTATGAATGCAAGAATAAAAATTCATGGCTTCAACCCAAATATTTGCATCCAAATACTTATACTCAAGCATACATGTTATCTTTTCTTTCAGTACCTAGTTTTTCCTTTCCGCTACACAATTCTATTGAGGTGTGTAGGGAATGGTGTGCTGAATATTGATTCCACTTTGAGAAAAAAATTGTAGAAGATCTGATTTGATGTACTCACATTAATTATCATATTTGAGAGCTTTGATTGTAATGTCCCAAATTTGGCATTGGGTCACAATGGCCAAATCACATTTTCCATATTCATGAAAGTTGTCAAATGGATGCTAAAAGTCAAATAATTGCCAGGGAGGAAAATCACTAGTTTCCTAGGTTGGGGGTGGAAGCTTTAAGATTTGGAATAAGGGGGATAATAAATGATGTTCAGACATTATAAGGGGATATATATTTGATAATTTATCTTATTAAATAAATACAAGAGATAATGGAAGTGGCAATAGAGCATGAAGACACATGGAGACTATGGGGCCCACATAGCTAGAATTCCTATGTTAAATGGTATCTTTCTCTTGAAAATTTTAATATATGGGAAGTATAATGTTATTTTATGGATTATAATGTTAATATACTTGTCCATATACTTCATATGTCTAATTTGGGATGAATTGTAACTTACATTGGAGAGGAAGAGCCAAATGGGAGTTTCATGGACACTTGGCTAGATTCCCTTTACATTTATGACAGCTATGACACCAATGATGGAGATTCTATGATAGTTATGACCCAATTCAGATATGAAGGCTAAAATAATGACATTCTAACATGTCATGACTGAATAAATCATCTTGGAGGTCGAAATTGGGAGTTGGATAAGGCCAAGAGGCTCCTACTCAAATTTGGGAGAAGAGGGAAGGTGAAGAGAGAGGCCACATGGCATAGCATGAGCAGCCACACCAATTAGACTTGGATTTGGTTTATGGATGGATTTTTAACCTTAGAATACCAATAATGTTTATAAAATACAGGGATAATCCATGAGAAGAAGCTTTTGCTCATTTGTGAAATTGTCATTTGTGAATTGTGAGAGCTAGTGGATGACTAGTTTTCTTGCTTAAGCCAATTTCGAGGGTGAAAGATTCCCATCCTAGTTGGTGTTTGGAAATGCCACTCAGGTATTTCATGGAGCTTTAATGGATTCTTATTTGTATGTGTAAGCTACAGGAAAGAATGTGGATTCTTCTATTGCAGCACTCTCTCTCAACTATTTTCGGTTTTCACACCATATTCATGCCAATGGAGGGATTGCGCTTTGGGTGAGCTATTGATATATTTGGGGAAGATTATAGATAATTATATTATGTTATGATTTATATTATTTTTATTTCATGTTTATAATACTATCAGGTTGAAATACCCAAAAGAATTCATGTAAAAATGTTGAACAATGAAGAAATAGTGTCATTTCCCTACTATCTTGTTGTGAACCATTTTAATGCTGATGATTTAGAATTGGGAGAGACTTTAATTGTCCATTTATGATTGGAATCAGTTAAATATTCTATTTTATCAATTCTTATAAAGTTTCAAGTCGAAATTCCCAATATTTGTATGTCAAAATGATTTTTAATGAGCAACCAATGACCATTTCCACTCCATGGTAATGCTTATTATTTTGAATGGAGGAATGTATATATGATAAATGTATGATGGATGGAATTTAATTAATGTGTATTTCAAGTCTCATTTTCATTAATTAAGCATTGGAATCCATTTTACTCATTTTTATTGCATTGGGAGAAGATTTGGTGCATTTTCCCCAAGTGTCGAAATTGTGACTTGGGAGTTGTTTTGGAAAGAGTCATAAAAGACTGTATAAACTGAAAAATGATGCATATGAAACTTTGAAAAGGGACCTTACACATAACCAGACTATTTTTATAAATTCAATTGAATTTTGGATCATTTGTGAAGCCATTTCCGACAATTACCCAGGGGGATTTGGAGCCCCAATTTGCTAGTAAAGACTCCTACTTTAAATAGAACCTTAAACAAGTTTTCGGAAGTAATTGGGAGGTAAAAAACATACATGATCATGATATTTAAGTTATATTATCAGTCATGTACCTTCAGAGAAAATTTGGAAGCATTTGGGTCAATTTGGAGGTCTAGACATCAAAACTAGTCAAGAGCCAAAATTGAGAAAAAAATTGGAAAATTGGGCATTTAATAAAAATTCCAAAAAAGGGACATTACAATGGTATTAGAGCCTGGTATTGGAACCTATTAAAGTTATGGATGGTATATATGAATTGAATAAATTCATTAAGCCATGTGGTGATGATATGTTCAAGCAGGCTAAGCGAGCATTCAAATTGGCACATAAAACTATTCATTATGAAGACCTTAATGTTTGGTTGAAGGAATTTATAAAAAATAATTCAAATAAGAACTCATTAAGGAATAATCATCAATGCAAAAGTAGGGAGGAGACCAAGGAGCTACAAATTTCTGTGGGTAGTGAAGAAGAAAAGGCATTACATGAAGAGGATCGAAATTCACTCCCAAATGACTTTGAAAAAGATGAGGAAACATCACATGAGAAGGAAGAAGAGTACCTTGAAACTATTGAATATCATTCAGAAACAAATTCTACTATGGACATGGACCAAAGACCATCTACTGATGGATGCTTGAACTATGAAGGAGTACCTACTGATGGGTGCTCACATCTCTATGTTGGAGACATATAGATCATTTTTGAAAGTGTTGCTGCAAGCCAAACTTCCATTAAACCTGAAAATGAATACCTTGTAGCAGTGGAAGAAGAAATGAGATCAACTTCCCCATCACCACTTGAGCTTCATGAAGTTGGTCCAAGCAAGAAGGAAGAATATGAGGATGCTAATTTGCAAGAGCCTCATTTTCTTGAAGGGTCCTTAAAGATGAATGAAAAGAAGATCCAAGAGGTCCTTAGCATTGTTGGGATTAGGGCAGACCCGGGTTCTATACTTTTGTCTTCGCACCAACAAAAGACCCAAAGTGTTGGCCCTTTCAGCAACAACCTGCGAACATGTTGCATTCTCACCTGAAATAGCTATGGGGTGCCGCAGAATTAGGTTTCTGCAAGCAGAAGAGGGATATTACTGTACCTTTAGCTTCTAACAAATGATAATCATAAAATACAGAGCTTTGACATTCACTTATTTAGTTTCATGGTTAGATAAACAGACAGTGCCTTGCTTAACCCTTTACTGGGAATTCACAATGAAGTTAGTATTTAGCAGTGATCTTACTTATCAGTTATATATTTATCAATGCATAAAAGAACATAACAACAACACAAAAGAACCACAACACAAGATATAATGTGGTTCACCCCCAGTTTAGGTGCTACGTCCACAGAACTATGTTTTATCCAACTCTTTACAAAAACCACAGTTCTGATCTGCGCACTCAGCTGCAGATTCCTTCAATTCCTCAAAGCGATGCACTAAGCTGCAGATCTCTACGCACATAGCTGCAGATCTTCTTAATCACCCAAAACCCTCTGTGCACACAGCTGCAGAGGTCGTCCACGTACACAGCTGGGACTTAACCTTCCTTACAAAACAATCCTTAGCTTCGCATCAATTCATCTTACATCAAAAGCCTCACCTGACTCTTTTACAAAAGTGCTTATTTATACAAGTGCACTTATTACAAAACCATGGGCTTAAACCATGGGTTAATTACAAAAAGAGGGCTTTGACTCAACCCCAACACCCCTAAGACTATTTTGAGTTGCAACTCCGCTTACAAACTTACACAAAAACTGCGGAGTTACCAAAATTAAGGATTGTTAAGTTGCGCACCCCAACAGGCCCCTAAGACTTACCAGTGTCCCGTCCCGGGACACTCAACTGCTTGTCTGGTGGGAGAACTTTGTTGGAAAAGATAGTGAACTGTTTGTTGAGGCCACGCATGATATTTTCGGCTCCTTGCTCCTTCTCCACCAACTCCTGCAATGCTGTCGTTGATGCTTTGCGAGCCTTTTCCTATGCAAATGCATCGTACTCCTTTAGAACTTTGAGCTGGCTGTCCACAACAGTACTCAATTCCAAGGCCTCATTGATAAGGGGCTGCATAGAATTTTCTAGCAGTGTTGCTTTTGTTCTATATGACTCAATCTCCTGCTGGAGTTCCTTGCTTTGTTTTACCTTGAGCATTTTCTGCATAGGGGGCAGGGTCTTAATTTCCACTTTTACTGCGTCCAACTCTGCTTGTCACTGCTTGATGGTTTCCTACAGCTTTTGTACTTCAGGGTTTTCCTGCAGTGTTGTCCAGGCATCGATGCTTTCCTTTAGCAGCTTCGGTGCACTGCCTACAAGATCAAAGATATTCATTGCTGAAGCCTGAATGTCTCTGCGACGCTACTCCCTGACCTCTGGTGGGCTCTCTAGGATTATGCATAGTTGAAGCTCCGCGATTTGAGCCTCATGTTCTACTTTGAGCTTCTCTATTTCACTGTGATTCTTCTATGCGTAGTCTTTTGGCTTGGCAATTCTTTGCTCCGGCTCTTCCTCAGCCTGTATGTCGAAGCCAGGAAGACTTCGACATGCCTCATCCAATACTCGTGCCAATGTGACCTACTTACATTCTGCGTTGCTCTTCCTCTAATCTGCTTCCTTCAAATGCGCTTCGAGGCTCTCGCTCTGCTTCGTGGTATTTTCCAATTGTATCTGTGAGTAGTTGTCCCGTGCTTAGATCTCCTTCATGATCGCTACTTGGCAGAGATGCAACTCCTTCATGGACATCTTGGTGTAATCGATTCCAACTATCATGCTCATCTCCGAGCGAGATGCTGTGTCAGTTATTATGAGTGCTAAGCTTGACACTTGCCCCGTGTTTTCTCTAGCTGGCCATTGTCTTGTGTCCTGCTACACACTTACTGGGGTGCTGCTTGCTGTAGCACCAGTTGCTCATTTTTCTGTTAAGTCCTTCAACTCTGAAATTCCCCGAGCTACGTCGGTGAGTGCATCAAGGTGCGCAGCTGCAAACTCTAACCATTTTTTGGTGAGAACTTCCATGGACTTTGTCGGAGCCTGAGCAAGCTCCTTAGTGGTTAAGGTGGTTTCTTTGTCGATATTCTTGTCTTTTGACGCCTTCGTTTTCTTTCAGGATTGAGGTTTGGTCACTTCCTCTGCTTCTGGCGACTTGCGCTTATCCAACCGATTAGGGTCTGAGACTGTTTTGACCGAATCCTCTGCTTCCTCTTCATCTCCGTCATCTCCACCCTGATCGCCTTCACTCTACTACGATGCACTCTGTTCTTCACTTTCCTTGAGTGGGTCATTCTGCTGCGTCTGACTAGGGCTAGCGCCCATATTGGTGACCGGAGGGATTGGAATGCTGGGATTTGTTCCTGCGTCCTTCAACCATTCAGTCGACCACTACTGAACTACCGTGAGGATGTCTTCTTTGGTCACCGCATATGGCAACTTCCAGCATGCCTTCTTCTTATCTATGCGGGCTTGGATGAAGACATTGTGCATGTCGGCCCTGAAGTTGGCCACTCCATCATATTGAGAGAATAGCTCATTACTGAACCGCGGGGTTTTTATGATCTCATATGAGATAATCATCATATAAAAGGAAAACACATAGTTCGTCATCTGTTGGGATGCTTTGTCCTGTGACACCCAGAGAGATGCGTACCTTGCTGCACCAGGAATGTTCGGAGGCACAGCAAAAAACTGTGCCTCGGTAGGTTCTTTCCATCCTACTAGTGCGATAAGGACTATCAACCAAGAGTAGTGAAAAGGTCTACCTTTCTCCTGTGTGTCGCGGGAAAATTCAAGGAATTCCTTCGCAATATACGCTACCCAGTTGTAACTGTAGCCTTCGGCACAGTTCGCAGCAATACTGACAATTGGGGCAGGCACTTCATATGGTCTGCACTTTCTCATCAATTTGCAGGCTAAGAGTTCAGCTGCGAAGCAAATGTTTTGGTGCTGACTTGTCGAGGTTTGATACCCTCGCTTCCCTTTCATTAGGCCGAAGCGGTCCTTCATGCTTTGTGCCAGCTTTGTATCTTCGTGTTTTGAGGGAAATTCTATTCCCAGATCAGGCCCTTCCCTTGGTAAGCCTGTGATCCTATGAATAAGATCTCCATTGATAGGAATTATTTTGTCTCCTATCCATAGGTACCCATCATGTACTAATTCCAAGAGCTGCTTGACCACTATGGTCACCTGTGTGCTGCGACCAAAGTGGGGAACATTGAGCATCTTCAAAAAACCAGCTTTATCTAAGCCAGTAGCCCACTGTTTCACTTCTAATAGTGTCGCTCCAGTCTCTGGATATTTGACAAAGTGCAAGTATGTTCCTGGGGTAAACTATGGAAACTTCCCACGATCATTCATATCGTGATCTGCATACTTAAGTCGGTCTATTTTCCCTGTCATGGTTCCAACCAACTGTACACCCTATGGCAGTGAAAGGGTGCGTAAAGTGAACTTAGCGTTCCGCCGCGGTGGTTGAAATCCTGGTCGAACAGGCTGAAGATATGGTGGACGCTATGGTGCAATGTTCTCATCCCCTTTAGATGGGATCTCTGCTGAACCAGACAGATTCATCTTGGGATCCTCCAGTGTTTGCCCTGATTGCTTGTGTCTGTCTTCGTTCCACTTAGAGCGTACTTCTGGTTTAAACTTCTTCCTGGTAGATCATGTCTGCATTGGTTGAGGTGGTGCTGGGGGAGTCTCTTCGCAGGGTGCAGGCACAGGTGGATGGCTGAAAAAGGTTCGGCAGACCCCCCTGTTCAAATTCTCTCACTAATTCCTGAAGCTCGCGATCAGCTGTCATGGGCTCAATTGTAAAACTCAAGAAACTGCGTAATGTGAACTTTACGGGTGTGGGTGTCTTCTTATAGAATCCATCAACAAAATCTATCGTAACTGTGCATTGAAGACACCAAATCTGACAGAGATCTTGTCCAAACGGTGGTAGGCTCAAGATATTGTTAATACAGGTAGTTAATACATGGAACGTAGTGGCGCTGCCAAATTTGGTTTCCTCCAACGGTCATATCTTAAGCTTCGACAGATCTTTCCTTCTTCGGCACAAGCAGTAACTCTAGTTGCGCCATAATGGGGACATTCGACACTTCCTGATACCATCTTTGACATGGATTCGAACTTCAACCCACGACAGAATGTCTTCCATCGCCTCAATGATTCCCTTTATTTCTGAGAACTTCGTCAGAAATAGGTCCTGATACTCATGGAGAAGTTGGGTCACCTTGATCACCATTTCATCATCCCAATAATATCCAATGGTAACATACTTAGGGTTTCCCTCTAATCCAATGTTTACTGTCCATGTCTTCAGGGGATGAGTCACTTCAAGTGCTTCAACTGCTGGTCCATGTACTTTGCAGTGTCCTTCTGACTCAGGAATGTTAATGTTGTGTAGATCGTCATCCTCATCAATTGCGAGGTTATAACATTCTACTGCATTGGCTTCTTGTTCCTTCCAATCAGGTTGGTATTCTTCTATTTCTTGATCATCAAATACTTTAGTATGGATCAAGCCAACAACTGCGTCCAAAGCAGGACAAACCTCATTAATAGAAAATGTCAGCACAAAACAATCAACAAGACTATCCCAACTGATAGTACCATGGCAAAGCTCGACCTCCGCATACCAGTTCTTTGCTATAGGTTCCAGGGTGTGCACAAACCTATGTACCCATTCTTCACGAGGTACATGCTTCCATGCTTCGTAGC
>LPNX010405026.1:35883-75985 GCA_001517045.1 Pseudotsuga menziesii
ACGTGTGACTTATCTCTCTTACTCTCTCAAGTGTGGCGCACTTTTGGAGAAGGAAATTCTTGGCTTGACAGAAGACAGAAGGCTGCTATTGTGAAGGGAGGTCATCTTACTGTTTTGGGGTCACTTCTTGTGGTGATACTATCTTAGAGGAAGTTGAGGGGTTTTCTCCATTTATGGTTTCCCCTCCTAAAATCTTTGTGTCTCTTGTTTCTTGTGATGTTCTTATGTGATTGCTGTGCTTTTTATTCTCTCAGTGAAAAGATCTTGTTATAATGCTAGCTTAAATGATGAAAAACTAACAGTTTGGAAGAATGCATACAAGAAAATGGGATCCAAGAATTCTCTTTTCAAATGGTATGGGTTGGAGAGCACTCTTAATTATTAGAGTACAATGCAAACAATAAGACCCTGGTATAGTTTTTAGTCTGATTGATTTCAAATTATTTGGGAAACAAGAAGTATGGGAGATGGATTCCCCACTTAATAAGGTGATGTTAATCAGAGTAGTGCAGCAACAAGCATGGTGGTTCCTCTCTGAAATATTCATGGAATCTCAAAGACTCAAAGTGGGAAGCTTAGTGGAAACTTCAAAGAATCATACAGAAAGCAGGTTCTTCAACAACCATGTTTGAAATTGCTTGAGGACAAGCAATATTGGGAAGGGAGGATTTGTAATGTCCCAAATTTGGCATTGGGTCACAATGGCCAAATCACATTTTCCATATTCATGAAAGTTGTCAAATGGATGCGAAAAGTCAAATAATTGCCAAGGAGGAAAATCACTAGTTTCCTAGGTTGAGGGTGGAAGCTTTGAGATTTGGAATAGGGGGATAATAAATTATGTTTAGACATTATAATGGGATAAATATTTAATAATTTATCTTATTAAATAAATACAAAAGAGAATGGAAGTGTCAATACAACATGAATACACATGGAGACTATGGGGCTCACACTAGCTAGAATTCATATGTCAAATGGTATCTTTCTCTTGCAAATTTGAATATATGGGAAGTATAATGTTCTTGTATGGATTATAATGTTAATATACTTGTACATATACTTCATAGGTCTAATTTGGGATTAATTGTAACTTACATGGGAGAGGAAGAGCCAAATGGGAGTTTGATGGACACTTGGCTAGATTCCCCTTACATTTATGACAACTATGACACCAATGACGGAGAGTCTATGACACTTATGACCCAAGTCAGATATGAAGGCTGAAATATTTACATACTGACATGTCAGGCCTAAATAGAGCATCTTGGAGGTCGAAATTGGGAGTTGGAGAAGGCCAAGAGGCTCCTACTCAAATTTGGGAGAAGAGGGAAGGTGAAGAGAGAGGCCACATGGCATAGCATGAGCAGCCACACCAATTCGAATTGGATTTGGTTTATGGATGGATTTGGAAACTTGAAATACCAATAATTTTTATAAACTGCAGGGATCATCCATGAGAAGAATATTTTTCTCATTTGTGAAATTGTCATTTGTGAATTGTGAGAGCTAGTGGATGACTAGTTTTCTTGCTTAAGCCAATTTCGAGGGTGAAAGATTCCCATCCTAGTTGGTGTTTGGAAATGCCACTTAGGTATTTCATGGATATTTAATAGAGTCTTATTTTCAGGTGTAATATATAGGAAAGAATGTGGATTCTTCTATTGCAGCACTCTCTCTCAACTATTTCCAGTTTTCACACCATATTCATGCCAATGGAGGGATTGCGATTTGGGTGAGCTATTGATCTCTTTGGGGAAGATTATAATGATAATTATATTATGTTATGATGTATATTCTCTTCATTTCATTTTTAGAATACTATCAGGTAGAAATACCCAAAATAATTCATGTAAAAATGTTGAACAATGAAGAAATAGTGTCATTTCCCTACTATCTTGTTGTGAACCATTGTAATACTGATGATTTAGAATTGGGAGAGAATTTAATTGTAAATTTATGATTGGAATAAGTTAAATATTATATTTTATTAATTATTATAAATTTTCAAGTCTAAATTCCCAAGAGTTGTATGTCAAATTTACTTTTAATGAGCAAACAATGAACATTTCCACTCCATTTTGATATATGCCATGGTAATGCTTATTATTTCGAATGGAGGAATGCATATATGATAAATGTATTATGTATGGAATGTAATTAATATTTATTTCAAGTATAATTTTCATTATAAAGCATTGGAAACCATTTTACTCATTTTTGTTGCATTGGGAGAAGATTTGGTGCATTTTCCCCAAGGGTCGAAATTGTGTCTTGGGGGCTGTTTTGGAAAGAGTCATAACAGACTGTATAAACTGAAAAATGATGCATATAATACTTTTAAAGGGTTCCTTACACATATCCATCCTCTATTCATAAATTCAAGTGACTTTGGGATAATTTTTGAAGCCATTTCCGACAATTACCCAGGGAGAATTGGAGCCCCAATTTGCTAGTAAAGACTCCTACTTTGAATAGAACATTAAACAAGTTTACAGAAGTAATTGGGAGGTCACAAAACATAAATGAGCATGATATTTAATTTATATTATCATTCATGTACCTTCAGATAAAATTTGGAAGCATTTGGGTCAATTTGGAGGTCTATACATCAAAACTAGTCAAGATCCAAAATTGTGAAAAAATTGGAAAATTGGGCATTTTAATAAAATTACAAAAAGGGGACATTACATTGATCTTCCTCCCATTAGAACTCTCAATAGAATCTTTGAAATCAATGAATATTTCAAGAACTTCTGACTTCTTTTTGAGAAAGTAGACCCATGTAAATATTGAAAGGTCATCTATGAAAGTAATAACATACCTTGAACCACACATAGAGGTTATTGGAATTGGACCATTGATATTAAAATGGATTAGCCACAAAATACATGTAGCTCTGCTTTCTTTTCCCTAATCAAACTTATGCTCAGGATGCTTGCCGACTATGCATCCCTTGAATATCCCTTTTGATGATTTGATTATTGGAAGGCCTTCCACCATGGAATAATTTTTTTGAAGCTGCAAATATTTGTAGTTTAAGCGTCCAAAAATTTCATGCCACAACTAGCTGACCTCATTCCCATGAGTCAGAAGGGCGAATGGCTTTGAATCAGGCACAAAGTTAGAAAACTCATAGGTATTAGCAGTGTGATTTGCTTTCCTTGCAACAATGAGTTTTCTAGCTGCTATCTCTTAGATCTCAACATCATTGGGGATGAATACAAATATTTTAGGAAAAACTGTGTGCGTCATTTGATATATAGACAACAAGTTTGAAGCTAAAGAGGGCACACACCGAACATTTTTGAAGCTTCCATTTCCTAGTTGGACAATACCTTTTCCCTTTGATGAGATTTGAGAGTCATATCTTATGTGAATGGAGATGCATCTGTTGGAATCCAGTGATTTCAAAGAATCATTGCATGCAACCATATGATTCGAAGCACTAGATTAAATAAGAAGATCTCTATCCTTTGAAACATTATCCATGAGAGCATGGCCTCTTTCAAGCTGGTTATTCCAATCTCCAGCTTCTTTCTTCCTTGCGCCTTCTGAAACGGTAATGTTGTTTTTCTGAAGGATAAGGGCCATCTGATCAATTGTTCTCTTCATGCAAGATATTTCAGGGTGAAATCCTCTTGCATAGTAAGAGAACCTTGTCTTCTCTTTTCCCCGTTGCTTATTTTTCCTTGAGCCCGAGAGCTCATCCAGCTGCTGGTTTTTCTCATTTTGCTCGGGAGGATCAAACTTTGTCTTCTCTTTCTTTTTCTTTCCTTTTGCATTCAAATATTTGGGTCATCCAACAAACAAATCTTGATCTTTGGAGGATCTCAAGGATCCCATTTGGACAAGTTTATCATGCTCATTGGTAAGGGACTCAATGAATGAATTTACGGCCAGCATATTCCAATTTGAAATTGTAAGCTTTCTAGTATGGAAGGTTGACACAAAAAAATAGTAGTCTTGTCCAAGATTCGAAAGTATAGAAAGGATGAGTTGATCATATTTATTCTCAACTTCACATTGCTTCAATTGGAGTACAAGGTGCTTAAACTTAGTGAAGAATTCATTGATGGTCTCAAAGTTTTCTAGATTGAGAGAGATCAATTCATTCTCTAACTGACAGGATCTCAAATCATCATGCTTTCCAAAGAGTTTATAAAGTTGTTCCCACACTTCCTTGGGAGTCTTCAATCCAGAGAAATGGAATATAAGATCCTAATAAATGGAGAGGCATAGGAAACCATACGCTTCATCTAGTTTGTTCAAATATTTTAGCTTCTCTATTACTGCATTTAGCTCTATCTCCGTTCCCATGGTGACTCTAAAGAGTCCTTTAGAGAACAATGATATCTCAATATACTCCTTCCACTAATGATAGTTGAAATGAATGAGAATATTGCTTGAAGATGATTACATTTTTCAACTGCAGCGAATGTAATGGAAGTGCTTGAGATACCTGCAATAACACAAAACAAACAAAATAAGGTCAAACAACCTGAACTTTTGGAGTTTTCTTAACACTTGGATTAGTTAATAAAGAAAGCTTGATCAACCAGATGCTATATTATCCAGGAATTATGTGGTAAAGTCTCCACTTCTGGTGCAGAGTTGGAATAATTTTGAGCAATTTTGCTCAATCTTCTTCATAGATCTAGCAAGAAACCTGTAGAATAATTTCCTTGTCCTTCCATGGCTCTGATACCATGTAAGATTTTCCATTAAACCAAAACCTGCAGATGTTGATGAACATTTGAAACTTAACACAAGGCCATATCACCAGGAAATTCCCAGAGGTGTGGAGGTTATACCATGCGGTTGCACCGATACTCCAAAGTGGTTATCATTTGGAAGAGGATGGGATTCTTATTTATAAAAATAGAATTTATATTCCTAATATGGAATATTTGAGGAGAATTTTTATGGATGAAATCCATAAAATGCCATATTCTGCTCACCTAGGATATCAATCAACAATTGCTACATTTAGGAAGCAATATTTTTGGCCAAGCATGAAGAAAAATATTGTTGGGTATATTTTTAAGTGCATGAAATGTCAACAAGTAAAAGTTGAGCATCAACACCCAGTAGGTTTGTTGCACCCTTTTCCAGTTCTAGAATGGAATTGGGAAATAATTTCCATGGATTTTATTATAGGTTTTCCAATGACAATGAAGTAGCATGATTCCATCATGGTTGTGGTGGATGAATTGTCAAAATTAACACACTTTATACCAATCAAATCTACATATAAAACATATTCCATTGCAAGGATTTTTATGAAGGAAATTTTTAGATTGCATGGATTACCAAAGTCAATAGTTTTAGACATAGATAAAAAATCAACTTCAAAATTTTGTAAAAGACTTTTTTGTAGGATTCGGTACACAACTGAATTTTAGCACTGCCTACCATCGACAAATAAATGGACAAACAGAGAGAGTAAATTAGGTTCTTAAAGACATGTTTCACATATATGTGATGGAAAAACCATATAAGTGGGAAGATTATTTACACTTGATATAATTTTCATATAACAATGGGTAGCAAGCTTCATTGGGCATGATTCCATTTGAGGCTTTGTATGGAAGAAAGTGCAAAACACTAGTGACATGGGACAACCTAGTAAACAAAATTGTTCTTGGCATAGAATTTCTCAAGGAAATGGAACAATATGTTGCAAAAATTAGGTAGAATTTAAAGGCATCCCAAGATAGAAAAAATATATGCATTTAAGAATAGAATGCATAGAGAATTAGTGTTGGAGATCATGTTTACCTTAGAGTGAGGCCAAGAAAGAGATCATTGAAGCTTCGAAGCTGTGTGAAGCTGTCACCAATATCTTGTGGACCATTTGACGTGTTTGAAAGAATAGGAATAATTGCATATAGAATTGCATTTCCTGCCAATAATAGAGCTCATAATTTTTTTTCATGTTTCTTTGCTTAAGAAATATGTACATGATCCTAACCATGTGATTGATTAGGATGTGATTCAGGTGAAACCAGAGGGAAAGCTCCAAACCGATCCATCATGCATCCTAGACAAGAAGGTAACATTGCTCCAGAATCGAGCCATTAGATAAGTAAAGGTGTAATGGAAGCACTTCAATCCCGATGAGGCTACATGGGAGTTGGGGGATTCCATAAGGAGGCATACCCATTTTTGTTTTGATTTTGAGCAAACACTGAGGACGATGTTAATCAAGGGGGAAGGGATTGTAATACCCCAATTTTGACTTGGAATTTATTTAACAATAATTATGTAAATGATGTAATTCTGGTAGTATGAATTCCTATTGCGGAGCTCAAGGCCAAGGCCCAACTAATGAATGGATAGGCATGCATGATGTATATATTTTTATTTGAACCATATGATTTACTTATCAGGCTAATTCAAAATGTATGTAAATATTGTGTTGGAAACTAATGAAATGGTCAAAGATGGATGTCTAAAGAGCACTAAAGGGGCTATGATTCCACCAGAGTGGAAGAGGAAAAGGGGATTATGGGGAAAATAAAATCCTATGTTTCCAAGTGACAACCTTAGAACTCATCCATATATCTATCATGTGCTTTAAATTATCCAATTAATTTATTTTTAACTATTACCCAATCATTGAATGCATGTGTGAGGTTGGTTAGGAAAAGTCCCTTCATGTAGTTATTGAAGCATGGGGGTTGTGATAGTTATGTCAGCTATTATTAATCCTTTTATTCTATGGTAATAAGCTATACCAGTTCTCTTTTCACCACCATATCATATCCCTTGGATTCAACACCCTTTGGATCATTCTTTCATGCATGTTTTCCTACACTATGTAGAGTTTCCTATTGTTGTTCATGACCATTACCAGACTGTGTTGAACCCATAAATTCAAATTTAGAGACAAAGATGAATTTTGTAAAGGGAATATGGATGGTTGTAAGTGAGTAGAGAGGTTGGGAAAGATAGGAACCTTTACCCGTGGATTTCTTCCACCTTTGAATGCTTAAGAAGCCATAGTTAACACTACAATAGGTTCTTTAACAACATACAACATCTTGGGCTCTTACTACACACACTTGTAAGCACTATAAGGGTTGGATTCCTTGAGTAAACCGTGGATTAGTGAAGGGGAATGCATTCCTTGTATTATGTGGGGAAGGTGGAAGGAGTGCCATGGTTGTGATGGATGAGCGAGATCTCTGTATGAGTTTTGGGTAAGCAAGGTGAGTAGAAGGATCTGTGGGGTGAGAGAGAAAATCTTGTAGGTATTTCCTTCACCCCGGTGGACACATAGCCCCACTTGGGGGTGTCCTCTGAGAGAAGAAATAGTATATTCTAGACAAAGTGCCAACAGTTGGGTGGAAAATAACTATTACACAACCAATTGCTTGGATCTATTTTGTTAAAGATAAGTATTCTTTTGTTTATGATGTGTAATTATTTATATTTATATTCTTGTAATGATGAAGATTGCACATGCTTGTTATATGTGTGTGTAGATATTTATTTTCATTGGGTATTTTAATTTACGTGTCTACGCACATCATTTAGATGTTATTAAATTCTTAATTATGGTTATTGTGAAAAATTTGGAGAGCTCAAATCAGTTCATGTCCCCTCTTGTCGGTTGTATTTAGGTATGGGGATGTGATGATGTAACTACTCTTTATGTTGAATGTGGAGTAGTAACATCATTGTGGCATGAAATTTGAATATAATTATTTGAAAAAGTAGAGGATGGTAATGATTTGGTAATGGCGAGGTGGTATGGGGCTGCATAGCATATGTTAATCCATTATAATGATTTATTTGGTTCCTATTTTGACCTACAAGGTTTTGATAAGAGTTATTCATAGGACATTTCTTCTTCTTCTTCTTCTTCTTATTTTCAGGGTTGTTGGTGCCATTTTTGGTTTTCACCAAAAGTATTTCCTTATGGTATGAAAGAGGATGTTTTTACCATCAGGATAATATTTATAATAGATCATGATTTGTAATGACCCAATTCAAAAATTCCCAACAAAGGCAGAATTTGGGGAAAAATTGCCTTGACTAGTGTTAACTCTAGGGGATTCGAATGGCACAAGAGGGTATTGAATTTGGTAGGGAATTATGGGGAGTATTAGGACCAATGAATGGAATATATGATAAATTTATGATAGGTTATATAAATATGAAACTCTATTTGGGGACATTGACAAAAATGGTAAAATTACTAGGAATTGATGGTGTGAATCCCCCTAGGTTGTGGGCAGAAATGGCTCTCCAAATCCTATGCAACCCTACCAAATTGTAAAAACGAGTATGGGGACTATTATTAGACCTAATTTACTGTCATTTGGTATGGTTAATAGTTATGCAACAAATTTTTTAAGCTTCATATTCGAATGCATAAATTCAAAGATATTTGCTTAATGGAAATGGCATGTAAAAGATAAATTGACTCACAATTTGTGTATATAATGGTTAATAACAGATAATAATGAATATGGAACATTAAAATAATTTTAATATATCACTAAAAAAATATAATATCATATCCAGGTCACAACATACATCAGATATACAACTCCGTTGAAACGGGAAATCAACACATGGAAACTAGTCACAACAAAGCTTGGAAATGTGGACATTTGAATATGTGTTTCTTATGATTTCTACTTACAGAGATGATGAGAGAAATATTATAGAGACATAAATCATTCACCCATTCTTGGGCATCAACTAGACTCAATGAGGCACAACCACCATTCACACAAGTGCGCCATCATAGAGAAATATGGAAATATTGAAGTGGGGATCAAGAGAATGGAAGGAAATATGGGTAACAAACAATAGGATCCTCCTATATACAGTATAAAAAATCCATGAAGCTACAAATTATAGGTCAGGGTGGCCTCTCCCATAACCAACTTGGATGAGAATCTCACTCTCTTGAAATTGGCTCGCTAGCAGGGTAAGTGAGCACTCCCCGTGCAATGGACAAGCTAGTGCTTTGCAAAATGCCAAAGGAAAATGATCAAATGATAAAAAATCCATTATGATTAATCATGAAATATTTTTATAACCATTATAAGTCCCTCCAAGGTTTAATTCATTCCCATAGTCTTCCTCCAACTCATTCTTGATGTTTAGTAACCTCCATGACACTTGTCCTTCTCCTCAACCCTTCATCTTCCTCCAAATTTGAATTGTTTCCACCAAGCCCAAAGTGCGTCCTATTGGAGGATATTTTTATCCCTAACATGAAATATTGTCATAGGTATGCAATCAGGTCTGAAATCAGGTCTGACTTGTCATATAATCTTCCATCATTGTTGTCATAAAACGCAGGGAATCTCTCTCCAAGTGGCACCTAGTTTCTTCCTAGCCTCTTCCTCTTCTATGGGGAGTTAATCCTCTTCACCAATTTGAATCCTTCAGCTCATGATATTTTAATTGAAACCTATTCACCTTCCAATAACGTTCCATTACTCATAATTTCAAATTTGGGGTTAAGTCATGACATGTGTAAGGAAGAATTTAGTCACCCAAGGTCTCCATGAACCTCCAAATGTCCTTATGAAGAAATGACAATTTATTTTATCCATATTTATTATTTGTATGGCTTAATTTAATGTGTAAATGAAAAAATAAGGTTCTCTTGGGTCCAATATCTCCCTTATTGCAAGATTTAATTTCTCCTCCCCAACCTAGGGAAACAGTAGGTGGGTGAAACATAGTCAACTAGTAGTCTCATTAGGATGGGGACATGATAGTCCTCCCTACCCAATATTTCTTGTCCTCAAGCAATGCCAATTTTTGCTTTTGCAAAACTTGTTCCTCTTCTGAAGTGGCTTCCTCACTAGGAAAATCCTTTCATTGTACCAAGTATTCTTTTATTGTTATGCTTCTTAACCTCTTCTCCCTTGTTTTCAAGATTTTGTCTGGAATGAGAAAAAGTTGTCTTTGAGCATACAAAGGAGGTAAATTATATGAAAATGAAATATCCTGACCTATAAACTTCTTTAAACATGAAACATGAAATACATTATGAATTTTACTTCCCATGGGAAGCTCCAATTCATAGGCCACTTCTCCAACCTTTCGAATCACCTTGTAGGGACCATAAAACCTTGGTTTGAGTTTTTTTGACCCTTTAAATTTTATGGTGGTTTGTTTTTAGGGTTTCAAAATCAAATAAATCAAGTCATTCAATTGGAAATTCCTCTCCAATATATGCTGGTCTACATATTGTTTTTCTTGATTTTGGGCAACTTGCAAGTTATCTTTCAAAGCCTTCGAAATTTCTTGACTTTATTCAATATAAGCCTTATCCTTTGGAGCTATACTATCACAAAAATGTAGTAAATAAAAGTGGATGCATAATAAACATAAATTTATTTTAAAGGAGACATGCCAATGGACATATGAAAAGTAGTATTGTAACAAAACTCACCCAAATGCAACCATTTTATCCATGCTTTTTGCTGCCCACTAACATAGTTACTCAAGTAGCCTTCCAAAATTTGATTCACCCTCTCTGTTTGGCCATCAGTTTGTGGATGATAGCTTGTTCTAGGTGTCAAATTTTTCCCCACCATTTTGAAGAGTTCTTGCCAAAATGCACTAAAAAAATCTGCTATCCCTGTCACTAACAATGCTCTTAGGAATCCCATGCAATATGAAAAATTCTTTAAAAAATAGTCCAGACACTTGTACAAAAATGAAAGTGGTAGTAACAAAAAATAAATGAGAAAATTTTGTGACCCTATCCACCACCACAAATATGCAATCCTTACCAAATACCTGGGGCATACCGGTGATGAAATCCATGGAAATCCTTTCCCATTTTTGTTCTGGAATAGGCAAGGGGTGTAAGAGGCCAGTTGGATGAGAGTCCTCCACTTTATTTTGATGACATGTTGGTAATTAATTAACATACTTCAGAACATCATGCTTCAACCCTTTCCATGAGAACCTTTCCCTCAACATTCGATATGTTTTGAAGAAATTGGGGTGGCCTATTAGAGGAGAATCGTTCAGTTTCTTTAAAATTTCCTCCTTCAAACTCGAAATAATGACCAAATAGATTCTATGTTTTTAGTATATTATTTCTTTCAACACCTTATACCTATCATCATGGTTATTCCCATAAAAAATTTCACAGAAAACATATCCTTGGCATACTCTACTTCTAACGTGGCTTTCCAATTTTCTGCTACATCCATCAAAGAAATAGAAGGTATTCTAGATAAAGCATCAACTACCACATAATTGTTTCCCTTCACATATTCAATATGAAATTAACATTCTTGAACCTTACTCACCCACTTTTATTCCTTTCATAGATTCTTTTGAGTGAGGAAGTACCTTAAGCTGTTATGGTCAGTTTTGACCACAAATTTGTTTCCCACCAAGTATTGTCTGAACATGATCAAAGCATGCATGATGGATAACATTTATTTGTCATAAATGGAGTAAATTTTATCATGTGGCTGTAACTTACTACTCTCAAAATCTATTGGGTGTTGTCATGTTTTAGGACTGCTCCAATGCCCTCTCCGGATGCATCACATTCTGAAACAAATGGTTTAGAAAAATTAGGAAAGGCTAGAATAAGACAATTTCTTATTACCTCTTTCATTATTTGGAAATATTTTTCAGCCCCTTCATGCCATTGGAAATCATCTTTATTTATCAAATCAGTGAGAGGTGAAGTGAGTTGGGATAACCCCTTCACAAACTTTCTATAGTAGGTGCAAATTCCAATGAATCCTCTCAATTCAATGAGATTTTTGGGATGAGGCCATTCTATAATGGCTCTTATTTTATCCATATCCACCTTCACACCATATTGAACAATTATGTGTCCAATATTCAAGATATTTGTCAAACCAAACTCACAATTTGACAGCTTAGCAAACAAAGATTGATCCGCATAATTTTTAATACGTCTTCTAGATGATGCAAATGTTCCTTCCAACTTTTACTGTAAATAAGAATGTCATCAAAGAAAACTAGTACAAACTTATGAAGTTTCTTGTGGAAGATATTGTTCATGCATGATTGGAATGTGGAAGGTGCATTTTTCAAGCCAATTGCATGGAAACAAACTCAAAGTGACCATGGTGGCATCTGATAGAAGTCTTTGGTATGTCTTCTTCCGTCATTCGAATTTGATGATAACTAGATGTAAGGTCAATCTTTGAGAAGAACTTGGATCCTTGGAGGTCATCCATGATCCCATCAATTCTTGGGATGGGATATCTATTCTTTAATTTCTTCTTATTCAATTCTCTAAAATCAATGCACATCCTCAAGTTCCATCCTTTTTCTTTACCATGACAACTGAATAAGCATATGGGTTGGAACTAGGCCTTATGAGACCCAACTCCAAGAGTTATTTAATGTCCTCATAAATATCATCTTGAATGCTTTTTTGGTGTCTATAGGGATGCATTTTTATAGGTTTTGTTCCTATCTCTAACTCAATGACATGCTCCACCCCTTTGTCTGGTGGTTTTCCTGGGGGAAGGCCTAAAAAAACCCTCTCATACTTATTCAATAATTTCTCTATCTCCTTAGGATTCTTGGAAACCTTCAAGTGAGGTTTAGGATACGTAATTAGACATTTATCAGCCCATTATATGTCTCCATGCCTCAAGATAGACCTCATTTCGTGGGAGGACACCACTTGATTTAGGTAAGTATGCATTCCCCTCAATAAGATGGGTTTCCATTCCAAAATTTTGAACCTGATTTCAGGGACTTGGTAGTTAACCATATGCTCCCCTAATTAAGACAACCATTTTACTACCAATTTCTTTTTGTATCAGCCACATTCACTACATAAAAAATGTCAATTATAATATGATTTCCTATAGTAATTGAATCTTTGGAATCCATTTAGTGCAGTCCATAGAATTGTTACCTGGAATGATGACTGTGAAACCATCAAAAGTTTTTGCTTGTAAATTTCTCCTCTCCACCAAGGATGCATATATGAAGTTATGAGTGGCCCCTCCATCCACTAGAACCGTGACCTTTTTTCCTTGTATGTTACCCTTGAGCCTCAGGGTGCGGAATCTAGGTACACCTGAGATTGCTGCAATTTTTCCTATCTCAGGAGTGGGTTTTTATTCTTCTATTGTTTCATACCCCTCTTCCTGGGATTCAAGATTTTTTTCCTCCTCCTCCTCCCCCTCTTCATCATCTTTAGATAAAAATTCAATGTAGTGCGCCTTTCCATTGGCACATCTATGTCCCAGAACCCAAGGTTGTTGGCATGTGAAACATAACTTCTTTCTTCTAAGTTATTCTTTCCTTGATCCTCCTTTATTTTATTTTGTAGAGGATTCCTTTTGCCATGGTTTCTTACCTTATTTGAACTTGGAAGGGAAATTTGGCTTGGGGGGGTATTTGGTTCTTGGCAACACATTTTGCAAATGTCTTGTCAAATTCATGCCATCCTTCAAAGTAGTTGGCTTGTGGGATTTCACGAGCCTTCTCAAAGGTTCTTCCAATTCTTCAGTAAAAGAAAATGAACCTAGACATATATACATCAGAAACCATTACTAAAATCTTTTCAAATTCTAATATATATGCTTTAGGAGTTTTTAATTGCTTCAATTGTGCTAGTTCTTTGAAAGGAAGTTCGGGGTCTTTCCTCTAAGATATATCCATTAATGCATTGGAGAAACCCTCATAAGATAAAATATGATAATGTCCCAAAGTTATAAGACCATGGAACTACCAATCAGTAGCTTCCCCTTTAATATGGAAAATGAGCATTTTAATGCATCTTCTTCAACCATAGGATTTAACTGAAAATACACACTTAATTTCTACAACTAAGCACTAGCATACATTTGTGAGGAACCATAAAAGGAATGCATATTTAATTTTCCCATGGTGTACCTTAATTCATGATTAAGAGGAGGTTCCCTATTCCCACTTGCTCAATTAAACTGAAGATATGTTCTAATGAACTGATCGAAATGTAGGACTTTACTACATTCATCACTTAGTTGATGCAAATCATTTGTTGCTTCCCTCACATATTAAGTAGTGTAAGGACCTTCTTTGGACTCTAAAAACTTAGGTATTTCAAGTCCATTCTTATTCTTAAACTCATGATGTCGGTTATGAGGTCCAATCTTCAAAAAAATGGCTTCTCCATTGGTCTTCTTCTCAACATGTGGTGAACTAATAATACTCCCTGATGTTGATTGGGCCCCAAGTTGGATAGACAACAATTTGAACCCTTGAATAAAGTGTTTGGACATCCATTCAATAATTATCCCATGATTGGGCATCAAATGGACTCAATGGGGCGCAACCACTATTCACACAAGTTCATCATCATAGAGAAATATGGAAAGATGGGTCACGAATAGTAGAAGCCTCCTATCTGCTGTAGAAACACTCCATGAAGCTACAAGTTAGAGTTCAGGGTGGAATATCCCATAGAAAAATTGGATGAGAATCTCACTCTCTCGAAATTGGCTCACTATTAGGGTAAGTGAGCACTCACCATGCAATGGACAAGCTAGTTCTTTCCAAAATGCCAAGGAAAAATTCTCAAATGATAAAAAAGCCATTCTTATTCCTCATGAAATATTTTTATTACCATCCTAAGGCTCTACAAGGTATAATTCACTCCCATAGGATTCTTCCAACTCATCCTTGATGTTTAGTAACCTCCATGACACTTATCCTTCTGCTCAACCTTTCATCTTCCTCCAAATTCAAATTGTTGCCACCAAACCCCAATTGCGCCCTCTTGGAGAATATTTTTATCCCTGATATGTAATATTGTCATAGGTATGGAATCAAGTCTCAAATCATGTCTGACTTTTCATATAATAATCCACCATTATTGTCATAAAACACAGGGAATCTCTCTGCAAATTGCACCTAGTTTCTTCCTAGCCTCTTCCTCTTCTATGGGGAGTTACTCCTCTTCAACCATTCGAATCCTTTGGTTCATGATATGTTACTTGACACCTATTCTCCTTACAAGAATGTTCCATTACTCATCATTTTTAATGTTACTTGACACCTATTCTCCTTACAATAATGTTCCATTACTCATAATTTTGAATTAGGGTTTAAGTCATGATTGTGTAAGGAAGAATCTAGTCACCCAAGGTCTCCATGAACCTCCAAATCACCTTATAAAACAACGTCACTTTATTTTCTCCCTATTTATTATTTATATGACCCAATTTAATGTGTAAATGACAAACTAATGTTCTCTTGGGTCCCATATCTCCCTTATTGCAATATTTAATGCCTCCTCCCCAACCTAGGGAACTAGTAGGTGGGTGAAACATAGTTAACTAGTAGGCTCATTGGGATGGGGACATAACATGATTTTCCTGAAAAGAGGTTTTCAAGTCATGGGTTGTATTAGATTCCCTTAGGAGTTTTCATATAAGAATTTTATTTTTATTTCTTTTTCTCCCTTTTTTAGTGTTGGGCTAGGAATAGTGCATAAAGAAGAATCTAACGCGTAAGTGCAAGAGGAAATGCAGGTGCACTACAGAGGAAAAGCAAGCAAAGGAAGAAGCGCAAATGTAGAGTAGAGGAAGCAGTGATGAGGATTGGTGAGAAGAGGAAAATAAAATATAGAGTTGGTGGAAGAAGAAGGTAGAAGAGTAAAGGATGGACAGGTGAAAGTCAAGAAAGACTACAGAAGGATGAACCAACAGAAGGCTAAAGGACAGTTTTGTGGCTAGTTATGACCTGTACAGACAGGCTGAAAGATGTTTTCACGGCTATTTACGGCTGTGGTTAATGTAATGAAGGAATTTTGCAGCTAGGTATGGGATAGCATTAATGTAATAGAAGATATTTTGTAGATACACATGTCTGTAATAACTGAGGTGTAATTAGTCGACCCTGCGCTATTGGGCCCACTATATGTCAGTTAATTAAAACTTAACATGTAGAGTGCTAAACATAAATTATCAACCTGAGGAAGTCTTTTATTTCAAAGTTATCGTGAAATATCTATGCAAGCACAATTTCTACCTGACACTGTTATCTATTGGTATGCAATTGAAACTCTTTGTAAACTAGATCACACCTTCTTGAAAGTAAATCAAACCTCGAACCTATTCATAAATCGAAACTGTAAATCGAACACACTTCAAACAAACTCTATTCCTATGAAACAATATTTAATTGTATAAATCTAAAAGAAGTCTTGTGTTGTCCAACGATCTATCAAAATGAATTAACATGAGAACACTATGATAAATCTAATGAATAAAAACATGAACTCAATAATAAAACAACTATTATAAATCTAATGAATGAAAACATGAACTGAATAATAAACAAATCTACAAATAACACACTTACAATTAACACTATCAGCATCTGCTCAGGGAAGAGGTCCCTTCCTCCACTGAGCAGAGCTGGATCTCCACAATGAAAGTCTACAACTCTAGAATTAAGAAACTGCCAGCATGTATTATCATAATGAATAATTATAATAGATCTAGATCAAATCCTACATTATAACATTATTTTCTCTTCTCCCCTCCCTCTCTCAATGATATTGATTAAATATTTATACATAAAATTATCTCATGAAAATGAAGAACTAAACCCCCAACTTGTGATCTGTAACAGCTAAAACACGGCCGCGACTGCTGGCAACTTTGGAACCAGCCGCAACAGTAAATATAGAAAATACCCTCTCAAAGAACCACTTGGATATCGCAAATCGTGGCTTTGTTTGATGATTTCCTTAAAATTCAAGTAAATGAGGAAGTTACGCACAAAACCCATGTCTCGGATTTTTGAGATTTGTTTCCATCTACCCGTAAATCGAGATGTGAATCAAGGTGTTCTTATGTGGCATGCATTTTCGGTTAAGGCTGTAATAGCTGGCTATGAGCATCCTGTACGTGACAAATCACTCCACAAACCATAATTAGTAAAATTATGCATAATAGCCTTCAATTCATCAAAGATAAAGGAAAATAATCATTATTAACCACTTAAAACATCAATGGAAGTAGTATGCTGTTTTACGCATAGTTACAACAAATGGATGGAAAATGGAGTGATAAATGGGTGATAATAGTAAGAAAATGGATGAAATATATGTCAATAAGTGATGGAAAAATGGACAATTCTAGAGCCCAACATTTCCCCCAAACTGAACTTGTTGCATGTCCTCATGCAACCAAATGCCTGTGTAGCATCCAACTAGAACAACTCATTCACTTGTTCCTTCATTTTACCATTCACACAGTTGCAGCCAGAAGAAATGGAGAGTTTAACAAAAATTGGCAGAGTGACTTAGCGGAGGATTTAGCAGAAAATTTGACGGAGTCGCAGCTCTTTAGCAGAGGATTTAGTAGAAATTTGGCGGAGTCATAGCTTATTATTTTTTTTTAACATAGAATTTGGCGAAGGTTTTAGCGAAGATTTTGGTGAAGTCGCAGCCCAAATAGCACTAAATTTAGTGGTAAATTTGGTGGAGTCGCAGCTGAACAGTAGAACGGAACGGAAAACGGAGTTGCAGTTGAACAGCTGAATGAATGAAAAATGGAATCGCAACTGAACAACTGAATGGTACAAAAAATGGATTCATAACTGAACAGCTGAATGAAACGGAAAATGGAGCTACAGCTGCACGGAACGGAAAAATGACAATATTTTACAGTGTTGCAGCCTTTTGAATGGAAAAATTCCAAAGTCATTTTCTCCCAAAAAATGAACTAGGTTCGGCTGAAATTTTTCAAAAAGGTTTATATTAGTCCAATGCACTTACACACCAAAAATCAAAGAAACCCAGATGACAGATTTCGAGAAAAATGCAAATTGGCTGTAGGTGATTATGGCCATTTTCTCCAAAACCATACATTGGATTGGGATGAACATTTCCAATATTTCTCATCTTGGTATTATGCACTTCCTTTCCAAAAATCATGAGAATCCAACTTATCCATTGAAAGATATTCCCATTTCAATTTCTGCAATTTTGTAGATGAACATGAATAAAAATATGTTGCAGCTGAACTTCCTGAACCGATATTTCACAAAATATAAACTGGGTTGGGTTGAAATTTTGCAAGTAAGTAATTACCATTATAATTCATCTCCACACCAAAAATTAGAGAAATCCACATCACGTATTTCAAGAAAAATGCAAATTGGATGTAGCTGATGATGGCCATTTTCTCAAAAACCGTGCACTGGATTGAGCTGAAACTTTCGACATTTGTTCTTCTTACCATGATGCTTCTTCCCTAAAAATTTCATAGAAAAAATAGCTCACGATTTTTAGGATATCCTAAAATAAATTTCTACACTTTTGCTAGCTGTGAATGAGTAAAAATTAGTATGCACAAAGAATGTCAAAAACCACTCCCCCAAACTGAATATGTCGCATGTCCTCATGCAAAAGAAGAGTTGTCATCTTAGTTGTAGCAGCCATCCCCCCAAACCGAGGATACATCTTGTACTCATTCTTATTAAAACCAACTTCAACCCAAGTGTGTAATCAATTCTTCATATTTCCTCTTTGTGATTTGAAAGAAAACCACTTATTATTGTTACCAATGATCTCCAACAACTGACACACCAATTAAATTCTCAAAATGATGAGCATGAAATGATATATGAATATATGTAAAAAGGATGAATAGAGCAGCTAAATGCAACATTAAAATGATCAAATTTCTTTTTAGAGCATAGGAAGAACAAATCACCTACCCTTGTTTCATACTCTGTTATATGGTAGCATGTGTTTGTTTCAGAACAAAAATTCCCAAATCATTAGAAAACTTCCTTTATGATTGTAAATAGAGGCAACCATGTTTTATTGACCATCAAAGCCATGTCAATGCTACATAACTATTCATTGAATGAGATGCCAAGCATTCTTTTGCACATTCCACAACAATTAAACTCATTTTAGAAATTCTGTCAACCTTGACAAATGCCCAATGCTGGGAGTAATAATTACCTTCATGTCGCTGAGATAAAATTCACATCAGACCTTGAAAAAGGCTGCTACGGGATTTACATTGTACATGTGTGATAGCATACTCTTGAGAAGGAATGGCTTCTACATCAACTTTTTATGTTGTAGGTTCTTGTGTCCATCCTATCCTTCTCTTTCAAGATGTGTATCAGTTGCTTTATTTATCCTCACTATTTTTATATGGCAATAGAGCACCGTTTCTTACTGCTAGTTCTTGTGTGGCAGCATCAAGGATTCTAATTTCTTTTTTTACTGCTGGTTCTTGTGTGGCAGCAACAAGACTTCCTATTGTTGGTTCTTGTGTGACAATAATAAGGTATTCTTTGATTATTTTCATGCTTGGTCAGTTGGGTTGGTGAGATGTTGGGTAGGAATTTGAAGTCGATGTGCATGAATGATGAAGTGTTAGAATTGAGTGGGAAATAATGGGAATGGATGGACATAAAATGCTATATAGAAAATGGAAATGGATAATGCTTAGTGGTTCTTCATGAAATTTCCCTAAATCTTTAATAAATAAAAAACTCATGCTATTTTACCTCAAGTTTTACCTCCATGGAAGCCTTGGTTGACATGAATGGACTGGTGTATGTTGGAGCTATGTAGGCCGATCTGATGCTGAGACAGATGTATATGAGAGCTGAAACTAGATGAGGCTAAATTTGATCCATGATGTTGTGCTGGTTGAATGTCAGAATAACTGCTGAGACAATTGATGAGGAGAAATTCTACCATAGAAGCAGAAAACCCATTCTCTTATTCTGAAAATCAACTGCTGAAATGAAAATGGAAAGGAATTGCAAAACTACTGAACCAATGATGCTTCAAGTCATTGTTGAAACCATTAGATCACATAATCTTTAACTACTACAAAACCAAGGTACAATTCTTACCATGCGAATGAATGTGCTGAAGTCAAGCATGGAAAGAAATTATTGGATTACCGACCATTAATGTATGCCATTAACCAATGTGAAGAAACTCACCTTTGATGATAGTGAGCTCTAAAGTAGCTTAGTGCATCTTGATAGGTACAAATGGATGTGCTGGAGTCGAGTCACCTGCAAGATTTGTCAATCAAGAGGCATTGATGAATCCCCATGATTAACAACAAGAAAATTTGCCATTGATTCATGCAGATACCAAAGCACTATAAAACTCTAATCTTGATCCCAGATAATGTGTTGGAGTCAATGGGACAAGACCATTGGAAGGTGGACCTTAATGAATTCCACATCATCCAATACGAGTACAAAATGATTATAAATAATCATAGTGAAAAATAGAACCCACATGAAACTCAGGAGTGGAAAGTATATGTGAAGTCGTGATGTAGTAGTGATGGGAAGTAAAATGGTTATGGTGACTACATAAGTAGTGGAAAATGGGACTTCGACATGAATGGATTTTTAGGGTTTTGAAATGAGGAGGGTGAATGAATTTACCATAGGGAAATTGGCTTCTTGAGGGGTTTTTTTCCGACAACAATTGGTATGACAAGTGTCTAAAAATGATTCTTGTCATGTAGCAATAGGACTTGACTTATTGAAAATTGGTATGGTTTGCACATCAATTTATCCATTTTTTTTTTTTTTTATGTGCTCAATCCATTTGCAAATTGATAAAAAGTCTTCAAGAGTCACTCGTGCATGCATTGACCATCTTCTTCCAAGGACCTGCAAAAACCTAGCACTTGCCTGCAATAAAACATGAGATGATGGAAGAAGAGAGGTGACTGGTCTCTCTTCACCCAAAAATTATGAAAACAAAAAAAACAAAAAATTATTTATAAAAAAAATCCAAAGAAAAATGAACAAAGCAAAATCCATTTTATACCTGCGGGAGAGCAATGTCCATCTAGACTCACCAACGGTATTCTGATCATAGCTTCTTCGTTCCTTCTCCAATTTGAGTGATTCCAAATCCAAATGAAATTAAATTTATAGTTCTATTTTACTTAGAAACATGTTTTTAAAATTCTATGTAATGGTGTTCGAAATCACTCAGTAATAGTCTGCTTGACAAGGTGTTTTTTCAAATTCTGGACTAGACCAATAGTCACGGTTTTAGGCTTAAATTTTTCATTTGATAATGGATTGATGTGATTCTAATTGAAGATGAAAGTATATTCATGTATATATCTCCATTAGAAATAGGTTTTGAATCTAATAATAATTTATAGTTCAAATAAGCCAATGAACAGTCTAGAAAATAGAGTTTTAGGGATGCAGATTTGTGATAGGCAGTCGGTATTTTGGTCATAAAATTTGCATATGATATCGGAATGGAGTGATTCAAATTGAATTGTAAACTATATTCATAGGGGAATATACCATTGAAATATGTTTACAAGATATGTCCATTAAGACATCCAAATATTGACTGTCCCAACTCTGTTCCTAAGCTACCTGCTTGACACCCCGTTAGTATTTTGGCCATAAAATTTTCATTTGACACCCAATATTAAATAGTCAATTTTTTTTGAAAACTAGATTCAAAGGGATACTTGGTATGTAAACAGGTTTTAAAAATAATTCCATTTGGTCTCTCAAAAATGGACTGTCCCGACTGTGTTTTAGTAAAATGTTCAAGCCAAAATGTCACAAAAAATTTAATAAATGGAATTTGACCCCCCAAAAGTGTCCGAAATAGGTGTGAATGTTTTTAATGATGTAAATTTAAATATAAAACACACCCATACCAAAAATTTTAAGCATTGAGCACCTATATTGACTTACACAGTCTGTTGCAACCGCAACTGCAACTCTTAAAAATGATATAATGTTGAAATAAAGCATGTGTATTTTTATGGATGTGTTATACATAAATAAAAAATAAATACATATCATGATGTGCAACACACAGATATCTCAAACTCATAAATTTTTACCTGTAGCACAGTCGCAGCAGGGTGTTGTAGCTAAGAAATTCATGCCCAAGTTCAAGCTTGAAGGGTTCCATATTGTTGGCTCATTTTCCTGTGGATCCTTCATTCACCTTCCCTAATTACTGTAATTTTGTTTTCATGATATTTTTTTCATAACAAATAGAAACAAATTGAAATTGGAAAATTGAAGACAAAAATGATTTAAGCATCGTGTTCAAATAGTCAACAATTCCAAAGCATTCCTGAAAACATCTCACACCCATTCCTTATCTTTCTACTTTCTGATCTTCTAGATCGCAACAAGGCGCGAGAAGAGAGCATACTTATTTGAAAAATAAAAACTAGAAACAAAAGTATGGTTTTATTTTGTTTCTCTATCCTACCCTATTCTACTTAGAAATATAAAAATTATTCAAGTGTATGCATATTTCCAATGGAGCCACTTTCGAAGAAGTGACTCAAGTATGCTCATACTCCCAATAGAAAAATAGAACTTTATAAATGTTAGGATATGAGAGATCAACTTCGGTGCCAAGAATTGGTGAAGTATGGAATGATGTTGCAGACCAATGACAGATTGAAACCAAGCTTCAATATAGTCTTTGTTCCCTTGATTTATCATGGATGTGACACCATGAAGCTCCTTAGTAAAGTGATCTTCCTCAATGGATAAGAGATTCGGATATAATGATGTAAATGATGCTTCAATTTTTGGTTCCAATGTTTGTCCGTCATCGAATGTTACGTGTGGCATGTTGATCTCGTCTGCTTGCTTATGAGGACTAGAAGAAACTCCATATGCAAATCTTGGATTTAAAACATGTTCAGGCCTCGTATGGATTTGCTGCAACAACGCACAAGCTTTTTGCAACGGTGTAGGTGAGGTAGAACAAGAGGGAAACATCGAAACATTTTGCAGTTCAGCACTGTAAGCATACTATACTAGTTTATTATGGTTAGGGTGGAGGGTGGATTGGACAGGAAATTGTGTTGGATACCAAGGAGTTTGATGAGAAAATAGATGTGGATGATGTAGATGATTGGTTTGTGAGGTTGATATTGAAGGATCAAGTTGTGTTGCAGTATGAGGGAGAGTGGCCATGTGATCATAACATAGGCCATTCCAACCTTGTGGATAAGGTAGGTAAGAGTTAAATTGAGGCTACAACAGTTGCCATGGTGGAAGAGCATTCAATGGCTGAGTATGAAAGTAAGGAAATTGAGGGGTAGAGTTTTGACCCATAGATGTAGGCCATGGTTGACATGACTGTTGCAACGAATTGGCTGCAACTCCCATATCTCTTTGATATTTTTCTTTCATCCTTGGTAAGGAGGGACAATGATGTGTGGAGTGATTCAAGCCACATATACCACAACTTTCAAGACTATCCAAAGGGAAATCCCTTGCTTCTCTTATTTCCTCCTGCTTTTTCTTATCCTGCAAAACACCTAATTGTGAATCAACTTTAGGATTTTTAAATACATTATTGATTTCAGCGAGTAAAAGTCTTGTTTTTGCAGTAGGTTTCAAAAATAAAGATAAAATTTCCTTAGAATTCTTACCGGTCTTGAAGTTTCCTCTTGAATACCTTCTACATAACTCACAAATATCCTCATATGCTAACTAAAATACATTACCTGTTCCCATCAGATTTAATATTTCTAAATATTCAACTTGGATTCCTTTGAGTATAAGTGTTTTTAAGGTCTCCTTCCCCAGTTTTCTTTGTTTGGATCTTTGGAGGTTATATTGAAAGTGTTCTATGTATTCCTCCAGACTCTCTTCTTCTCCTTGTGTCATTTCGAAGATGTCTTCATTGACCCTGCAATAATCTTAGCACCTTTTCAAGAATACATGTTTCATGTCTTCCCAAGTTTGTATACAATTCCCACCGAGGCTCATGAACCGTCGGAGGGATGTTACTTTTAGAGTAAGGGAAAACACATTCTAATTTTGATCATTAGCACAATAACCATATCCTCTACAAAGTAATTCAAATTGAAATAAAAATACATTAGGGTCTTCATTTTCCAAACCGTGAAAATTTGGTAGAACATGTGGGGGAATTCTTTTCATTGGCGCCACTCTTCCTAAATCTCTGATGGGAAATTCAAAGGTAACAACTTCTCCATCTTTCTCACTTGCCATCTCTTCATAGATTCTTCATGTGCTATTATGAGGCTCCTCCTTCGAATGTTCCTATCAACTTGTTAGTAGAATGGGTGGTGCTTACATCACCACTAAGGGGATTGATAAAATTTATGCTCCAAAGATTGAAAATGAAATAAAAATGAATGTCTACAGAAAATCCACACTTAAAATAAATTCAATAAATTGAAATGTAATCATGCAACCTGCATGCCCTACTTTAACAATGCATCTACAAAACAATGTCCGATGTACTTTTGCACAATTAATAACTTCCCCGACAATGGTGCCAAAATGTTGGGCCCACTATATGTCAGTTAATTAAAACTTAACATGCCGAGTGCTAAACATAAATTATCAACCCGAGGAAGTCTTTTATTTCAAAGTTATCATGCAATATCTATGCAAGCACAATTTCTACTTGACACTATTATCTATTGGTATGCAATTGAAACTCTTTGTAAACTAGATCACACCTTCTTGAAAGTAAATCAAACCTAGAACCTATTCATAAATCAAAACTGTAAATCGAACACACTTCAAACAAACTCTATTCCTATGAAACAATATTTAATTGCATAAATCTAAAAGAAGTCTTGTGTTGTCCAACGATCTATCAAAATGAACTAACATGAGATCACTATGATAAATCTAATGAATAAAAACATGAACTGAATAATAAAACAACTACGATAAATCTAATGAATGAAAACATGAACTGAATAATAAACAAATCTACAAATAACACACTTACAATTAACACTACCAGCATCTGCTCAGCGAAGAGGGCCCTTCCTCCACTGAGCAGAGCTGGATCTCCACAATGAAATTCTACAACTCCAGAATTAAGAAAATGCCAGCATGTATTATCATAATGAATAATTATAATTGATCTGGATCAAATCCTACATTATAACATTGTTTTCTCTTCTCCCCTCCCTCTCTCAATGAGATTGATTACATATTTATAAATAAAATTATCTCATGAAAATGAAGAATTGAACCCCCAACTTGTGATCTGTAATAGGTGAAACACGATCGTAACTGCTAGCAACTTTGGAATCGACCGCAATAGTAAATATGGAAAATACCCTCTGAAAGAACCACCTGTATATCGCAAACCATCGCTTTGTTTGGTGATTTCCTTGAGAGTAAGGTAAATGAGGATGTTATGCACAAAAACCATGTCTCGGATTTTTGAGATTCATTTCTATCTGCCCGCAAATCGAGACGCGAATCAAGGTGTTCTTATGTGGCATGCATTTTTGGTTAAGGCTGTAACAGCTGGCTATGAGCATCCTGTACGTGACAAATCACTCCACAAACCATCATTAATAAAATTATGCATAATAGCCTTCAATTCATCAAAGATAAAGGAAAACAATCATTATTAACCACTTAAAACATCAATGGAAGTAATATGTTGTTTACGCATAGTTACAACAAATGGATGGAAAATGGAATAATAAATGGGTGATAATGGTAAGAAAATGGATGAAATATATGTTGATAAGTGATGAAAAAATGGACAATTCCAGGGCCCAACATGCACGGTCTTGTAAACACTATAAATAGGAGGAACCCGCTCTATATAAGGTTTAGCTTCATTAAGAGTTGGTAAGAGTAGAAGTATTGTAAAATATCAAAGAGGAATCTGATAGTAGAAGGCTGTTGAGTCGCAGATTTGCAGTTGAGTGCATAGACCATTTTATAGGAGTAATCTGCGACTAAGAGTGCAGGCAGTAGAGTAGAAGTGTTGATCGAGGATGTGTGCTGATCCATAGGAGTAGACAGAAGAAATAAACCAGAGAGCATGAGAGAAACAAAGAGTTGAGAAAAATCACCTTGGTGGTTTTTCCCAGATGGGCTTCCACGTTATTTTCTGTGTTGAGTGATTGAATACTTATGTGAATGTTGAGTAATTTCTTATCTTGTACCGTTGATGGTTAGTGTTTGAATGTATGTCGCAATATTACCAATCAATAAATGAATGAATGAATGTTTAAAGCATTGTCGACATGTTATGTATGATTTCATGGTTAATCTACTAAGTTATAATATAAGTTGCACACTGTTCATTATAAGTAAGGAATCAGCTACACCACACATTTGCACCAGTTTTTAAGTGGTTTAGGACAAGGTTGCATCATGCATCGGTTGTGGCATGCAGTTGCACCTCTGTCGCATAGTAAAAGACTCCATCCCTCCATCTCTGTTGATCTCCTTGGCCGCATGCCAAGGGACTATAATCCCTCACCAACTGCAAAACATGCTTTTGGTAGTTACACATTAATATATATTAGGTGAGACTGCGCTTCCCTCATGGGTGTTGCCGACTGAGCTTGCTTTGTCGTGCCGATGTGTTTAGGTATTTTGTTGGTATTGTGTTGTTGTTGAACCTTGGGTCGAGACAATAAGGACGATTAGGCCAACAAATGGTTCTGTTTTTGGGACCATTAATTATTTGAGTCAAGGGAAATGTTGTAGCATTCGACAAATAACAAAATCAAATATTGGCTGGAGTCTAAGATGCTAGAATTTACGCAAGAAAAGAGCGCAGGATCATAGTTGAGTGTAGAATACTGGTTAGACTGATACATATACATTGATATTCATGAGATATTCTTTGTAGAGTTCCCTATTGTGCTACATGAGTGGTTGTCAAGATTGGTGGCTAGGAAGAAAAAATTCCAGAGAAGAGAAGTGGTCGAGTGGAGTGCTCAGCTGATTCACAAAGTAAACAGTGTAAGTAACCTCATATCTAGAGCTGTTTATTTTTGGGTCGACAACATTTTGCAAGGATATATGACTAAGTTCGTAGTAGAAACTATAACCTCATATAGTGAGGATGAAATAAATTTTTTCCAAGGACCATGAAGAAGGTACTTGTTATCTATTAGCACATGGATAAAGATGCTAGTTTATGCGAAGGGAATCTTCCAGTTGAGTAGTTGATTTGCATACCCAGAAGGAAGGATATATTGCAGATGACCTATAAAGAAAATGGGACATGGTGAGCTGAGATGTTCCCAGGAAGTACAAAACCTGAATTAGAAGCTAGAGTCTTAAGGATCGAAAGGAGATTTAGATCAAGGAAAAGAAGAAAGACAGAGGGAGGTCGACGAACTCCTATTCTATTCGAAGAAAGTGAGCATGAACTTCAGTCATAGCTGGATGAAGGGTCTTGCGAAAAAGGGGAGAGCTATACCCTTGATTTCAGGAGCAGAAGAAATTGAAGAGTCTGTGGAGACACCAATATTAGGGCACGACTACATCACACCAGGAGTATCGCCAGAGGTAAGGTCTAGAGCCTAATCTCTTGAAATAGTTATTAAGACTGACAGTGGTAGTACTACAATTAGCATGCAGGAGGGTACACCTCCATTAAATTATTCATTAGATAAGTGTGATGCCAACTCAATGTCCAGGCATGATATTCGGTTACCCACATTCAATGGGAATGGAGCAGAGGATCCAGATCAACATTGGTTCCTCTGTGAAGTTGTTTGGATGGTTCACGTAGTTCATAACGTGGACCTAAAGAAGGCACATATGAATATGAATCTAAGGGGTCATGCACTGGACTGGTTTATGAAGTTATGCATAGTACCACCAGGAACAATGCAAAAGACCCTTGAAGAAATATCATTCATAATGATCTGTGAGTTCAGCAAACCTAAATTTGAGTCATAGTGCATCACTGAGATCAAGGAGATAAAACAATCATTGGTAGAGTTTGTATGGGACATTGACCAATGGCTTAAAAATTTGATGGCCAAAGTAAGTTTCTAAATGTCGGATGTACAACATAAATAGTGGTTTATTTCCATGCTATTACCACCCATCTGAGGCCCATTAATGCAAAAAAATATCGAATCATAGACAAAAGCGCTAGAATTGGAAATGAAGCTGGAAGCCTTGCCAATCGACAATGGTGCCACAGGAATGGTGTAGATTCAGTCACAACTAGCTAATATGATGATACAACTTCAGGATATCAAGAAGACTTATGGTGTACAAAATGCAAAACAGATGGACACACCAAGGATAATTGTTTGACCTACATGAACTATATCTCATCAGGTGCGCCAATCCCATTGAGTTCCCACGAACTACCTTAGTGCTGCATATGCCATACAAGAGGGCATTATGACGAAGAGTGCGTATACTTGCAGAACATTGTAAGTACCCTAGAAATCCTTTTCTGTAATTTTTGTAATTCAGTAGGGCATGAAGAGAAGGATTGTAGAGCATACCAACTCTTAAAGGAAAAGACAGTAGACGTCTACTTGATGAAGAACGATGGGAAGGTTCAGGATTAACATGCGCAAGTGCACTACCAGCCTACGCCTTTCCCACCAAACTAGTATCATCTGTAGTATGCACCTCATAATTAGTATGCACCACATAATCAATATCAGCCACAATACCAACAGAATCAGTACCCACCACAACAGCCACACCCTCAGGGAAGGGGTGGTGGAAACTTTAGAGGAAAAGGAGGAGGAGGATTTGGCAGACGAAGAGGTTAGGTTACATGCTATAACTATGTACAACCATCCCATTATGTCAGAGATTGCTAGGATCCTATAAAGACATGTTTATATTGCAAAGCGTAGGACCATGATGTAGAGTAGTGTCCCTAGCTGATTGCAAAGTGCCAAGCTAGGACCATTGTAGGTCCTAACCCTACACATAATTCAAACCCAAATATGAATCCTAACTTGAACATCCAAATGATTGCTGCTATGCCAAGAGAGCCGAGCATTGTTGTCATAACACAAGGAGGTGCTGCGATTGGAGTTGATATAGATATACCACATGAATAACTGCAACTACAGGTACGACCCACAGTGCAGAAGAAAATCCCATTCGATGTCCAAATGTATAAGCAAGTATTCTTGGATGTGCGACTAGATTTTTCGAACCCAGAACAACCACCTTCCTCAGCTGAAGTAAGGGAGATGCCTGAACGATTCCAACATCTATTCTAGAAGCAGGCCCCAAAAAAGGTTAGTAAGCTCAAGTCATTTCTGTTAAGTTGCTTAGTGTTACTACATGATAAAGATTCCATCGCAGAACTATAAGCACTGAAAGAAGAAACCCTAGAAGATTCACAACAAGAAAGGAGAGTTAACCAGGTAAAGAAGAAATTCAAAACTGGTCATGAGTTAAGAATGACTATGCAAATAGGGGATTATGACATGGATTACATTAGTTTAGATATGGGGCTAGACGTCAATATTTTGACGTGACAGACTTAGGAGAGTATGGGAAAGCCACACTTGGACTGGTCTCCTATCTAGTTGTGAATTGCAAATCAGGTGAAGGTCCTACCAATTGGTAGGTTGAGTCAAGTTTTGGTCGAGGGGTTGCGCACATTTGCAGACTTTGAATTCATTGTCGATGACACAAATCCATATCCTGCACTTCTAGGGATAGATTGGGCCATAGATAACCAAACCATTATTAATTTGAAGAAAATGATACTTTCATTCGAGGATAATGAGATGAGGGTAGTGTCATCCATTCATCCATTGGAGGGACAAAGATATGTCGAGCCTATCTACAACAAGGGACATGGTGATTATCTCAACCAAATATACAATGTCACTTCCATACAAGGAGATTACATCTACCCAACAATGGATGGAAACCGGAGCTGGAGGAGTGCTAGTTCATGCACATCTGACTCAGGAGATGTTACGAAGAGAAATTCCTATGGCTTGGGGTACCACAACAGCCAGCTTGACTCCAAATATCAATCCTTTCCAATATCCAATAGAAATTAAATATCTAACACTAAAGGATTAGACCTCGTACCTTATTCCAGATGGTTGAATTAGATCCCCATTGAGCTTTCCAACTTCAGCTTGAATTGATAGATTACTTCCCATTAGAGGAAATTTGGGGTCTAAAATGGGCCTTATAAGAAAACATGCCAAAATAAGTTTTTGTGAGTTGGAATTCAAGAACCAATAGAATTTCAATAAAATAAGTCAACCATAATGGTTGAATTGACATATTTGTCATTAAAAAAAACTATTTTTTTGTTCGTATTTTCGACATATCTCATTGTGTTTTTACTCAAATTTCGATCGGGAGAGCTCGTTGGATGCGAAATCAAATTACGCATCCAACGAGCTCTCCCGATCGAAATTTGAGTAAAAACGTAGGGAGATATGTTGAAAATACGAACACAAAAAGTAGTTTTTTTCTTCCTTCCTCCAAAATTAATCAATATTATTTTATTATTTTAACTATTATTTTATTATTTTCCTTAGGAGGCCCATTTTAGACCCCAAAATTCCTCTAATGTCAACAACAAGTAAACAATAAAAGCATACTATATATATTGGTGTTAGATCTATTCTAGAATATATAATAAACAATGCATAAACATTTGAAAACATCCATGGATAAAATATTCATTCAAACATACATTATTGGACAGGAAAATATATTTCTATTAATATAAAATCAGAGATTACAATGGATACAACCTCTGTCGACACGTCTACAAATCGGAGAAACTAAATCCCCCACTTGGGCCTCCACCACCTCAATCCTCCATCTCTCGATAGCAAGCTCACAAGAAAAAGGAAAGCTTGGGAAGAACACAAAAGTGCTCCAAGGGACAAAGGGATGCAGAATCAAGCACAAGTTCCAACAATAATGGACTATAGCTTCTTTGCTCTCAATTCTCTCATATGCCTTCAATGTACCATAGAGTTCCTTATATAGTTTTTCAAAGGGGTAATGAAAGGTTGAATCTGAGCGATCTCAAGGCATATGGAAGCCCAAGAGTCAAGTGAGTCAGATCCATGTCAAGGAAAACTCCAAAAGAATTTGGATTATACACACATCTTGATGTACACGGTTTTAGGGGTCAAACCCGCGTATATACGCGATTAAGTGTTTAAAAGTCATGTGTATTAATTTTCACATGCTTTAAGGGACGATCAACGAAACATCAAAGGACAAAAAATGGTCCAAGGGGTCTAAGGAGTCTGCAGAGGGACAGGGGAAGGCCATACAAGTGTGATTCACCTGGAGTGGTAAAATCAGCTATAACAGGAGAGGCCTTGGAGAATTGGAAAAATCAGTTGCATGAGGTCTCTATGAGGAGGTGCACTAGAATTACAAGGTGTGTGCGATGGGTGGAGAATGAGTTACAAGAGCTGCCCACCTATGAGGGTTTACCTAACCTTGTGAAATTCCTAAGTGAGTTTGAAGGACTCGTAATAGAGTCACATCACTTGTCCATGTTAGACCATGTACTAAAGGCTACACTCGCTAGATGGTGGGGTATACACAAGCAGTCCATATCAGAATGTCCACAGTGCAGAAGATTGATGGAAGCAATATTTGATGAAGAATTCACCCCCATGAGTCACAAGTACATAGGATTGTCGAACCCTGTTGAGCACATAAATTAGCGTCGCACTGCATTTGCAGAATACCTATGCTAGGAATGGGTCCATCATTTCATTCACACATTGGAAATGACACGTAAGAGATGGTATACATCCATGGAATTGCAACAAGGAACCCAAGATTGGGAAGGTATCATTAATAAGTTTGCACACACATTTCAATTTGCTGATGAGAAACCTACAGTTGATGGTGCACTTCAAACGATAAAGGAAAAGATATTTTCTGAAATCCCTGTTGAAGAGGCAAATTCCCACCAGTGAAACATGACCATCCAGCAATGGATGGCTTGTTACAATCTGACTAGAAACCTAGATGATGACCCAAATAACATAAACATACCAGAATCAGAGGGTATAGGCATAGTCGAAGGAAGTGGTATTTCTAGTGATCAGTTCCTCAAGCCTCTAAAAATGAAGAAAGTAAAAATCAGATCGTCGAAAAACCCTGAGTTCGCCAATATAGGAGATTATTGGGATGATGAGATGGTAACAAATATCACATACTTACTGTATGAGTATTAGGAACTATTCCATACCAATTTCTTTGAGATGAAGGGAATAGTTGGTGACCTAGGAATAATTAAAATACCCCTGAAACCAGATGCTAAACCAGTTAGGCAATAACCGTATAGACTAAATCCAAGGTATAAACAGAAGGTAAAAGTAGAATTGGATCACATGCTTGATGCAGGAATTAGACTGGATCAACACTATATTGATACAAGATAAGAAGACAATAGGTGAAGTAAGGATCTGTGTCGACCTCAGGAAATTGAACAATGCATGCGTGCATGATCCATTCCCAACACCATTTACAGATGAAGTACTGGAAAGCGTCGGAGGACAAGAGATGTATTCATTCACTGGTATCTTCTCTGGCTATCATCAAGTAAGAATTGTGAAGGAGGATCACCATAAAATGACCTTCATCACAGAATGGGGATGCTACCAGTATACGGTAATGCCCTTTGGACTCAAGAATGCACCTGCTATTTTTTCTAGAATAGTAGTTTCTTCTTTTAAATATTTCATCCATAAATTTCTTGAGTTCTACTTTGATGATTGGATTGTGTTTGGTCTAGTAAGAGACCATATTAAGAGTCCATGCATGATGTTGGGATGTTGTCACGAGTATCAAATCTCACTTAATTCAAATAAGTGTATTTTTTGTGCACCATTTTGTGTGCTGTTGGGTCATGTTGTATGTTGCGACGATATTTTGGTCAACCCAGCAAAAGTTGTGATTATCCTTGACTTACCACCACCCACATCAATCACACAAATCAGATCAATGTTAGGACATACATGCTACTACAGGAAGTTCTTTAGAGGGTATGTCGAGATCATTGCACCTTTGGAGAAGCTATTGAAGAAAGATGCAAAGTTTCAGTGGACGAAACCTTGCCAAGAAAGATTGGATAAGTTAAAAAACAAGATGGCCGTTGCTCCAATACTTGTGTTTCTAGAATGGAAAAAGGAGTTCCAAGTTCATGTAGACGCGTCATCTATCACGCTCAACATAGTATTGACGCAACCAGGTGAGGGTGCGCTTGACCACCCTATTTTGTTTGCTAGCAGGAAACTATCAACAAAAGAGAAAAATTACATAACGACAGAGAGGGAAGCCCTCGCCATGATATACGCACTGCAGAAGTTTTGACATTACTTGTTGGGTGGACATTTAAAAATGTACATCGATCATTCGACTTTAAAATACCTATTCAACAAGCCAGTGTTGGGGGGGGAAATCTCTCGATGGCTCCTCCTATTTCAAGAATTTGAATTTGAGGTTATTGTTAAGCCTGGTCGACTAAATTTCGAACCTACCAACTGTCAAGGATAGAAAGTGGTGAAGAACCAACTAGTCTGGAGGATAACTTGCTCGATGCGCAACTATTTGTGATCCACATGATGGATGATCACACCAAGGAATTTAACACTGTCATCCACTTCCTGAGGATAGGCTGTGTGCCTGAAGGCTTCTCCAGTAACCAGAATAAACATTTGGTTGTCAAAATATGCTGATTATGCATTGATTGTGGGACACTTGTATAAGTTAGGCGCAGATGAAATATTGCGACGCTGCATTTTTTGCTATGAGCGCCAATGGGTATTGAGTGAAGCACATGCCGATGTCGCAGGAGGACACTATGCTGGAATGGAAATTGTGCACAAGATATTGAAAGCAAGACTATGATACCCAAGCATACATATAGATACTAATTTTCTGTTGGCGTTGTGATATCTGCTAGGGAATTGGAAAACCATCGCGTCACGACGAGATGCTGCTTGCGTCATAGATAAGCCTTCAAGCATTAGATAAGTGGGCCATTGATTTTTTTGGACCGATCATTCCACCAGGGAGGAGGACTAGTGTGCACTACATTATCACCATGACATACTACTTAATCTGATGGGATGAAGCTGCGCCTGTTAAAGATCACACCGTTGCGAGTGCGGTGAAGTTTTTATTTGAAAATGTGGTGACTAGATTAGGCTATCCAAAAATTCTTCTTAGCAACCAAGGTACACTTTTTGTTGACAAAATGATTACTGAGCTTACTATAGAATTATAGATCCAACATAAGAAGATGACACCCTATCATCCTCAGGTGAATGGTAGAGTTGAAGCCTTCAACAAGATTCTAGAAAATGCATTAAGCAAAGTATGCAACGTGCAGTGCAATGATTGGGATAAAAAAGTTTTAGCTGTGCTATGGGTGTATTGCACAACTTGCAAGTGTTTGACAAGGAACACTCCATTCAAATTAGTGTATGGCCAACAAGCTTTTGTGTCGATGGAATACGTTGTGTCGAGCCTAAGGATTGCTACACTCATGAAAATGAACGACATAGATGTTGTTGAGCAAAGATTGTTGCAGCTCATTTAGATGGAAGAGGAATTCTTCGTCGCATGATTCCATTAGACTATCGAGAAGCAGAGGTAGAAAGCATGGCATGATCACCATATCATGATTAATCCATTCAAAGTCGTAGGAATTCTGGTGCTGTATGCCAATAATTTTTTCAAGCATCTATGGAAGTTAAAGATGCACTAGCTAGGACCATATTTAATCGTGCACATCATAGACATGGGTGCAGTGAAATTTCAGAAGCTATATGGGACATACATCGCAGGTATGGTAAATGGTAGTCACCTGAAACCTTACTATGATGGCTGTGACATACCTGGCTAAGGTTGTGTTGAAAAGAGAGAGAGAGAGAGAGAAGCATTAGAGGAATTTTGGGGTCTAAAATGGGCCTCCTAAGGAAAATAATAAAATAATAGTTAAAATAATAAAATAATAGTTAAAATAATAAAATAATATTGATTAATTTTGGAGGAAGAAAGAAAAAAACTACTTTTTGTGTTCGTATTTTCGACATATCTCCCTGTGTTTTTACTCAAATTTCGATCGGGAGAGCTCGTTGGATGCAGAATTTGATTCCGCATCTAACGAGTATCCACACTGCATACTTTTGACAGACCCCGCTAGCCCAAAAATGAGAAATACCTGAAAAAAAGTGATGATGACATCATCATCATGTTTTTTCAGGTATTTCTCATTTTTGGGGTAGCGAGGTCCGTAAAAAGTATGCAGTGTGGGTACTCGTTGGATGTGGAATCAAATTCCGCATCCAACGAGCTCTCCCGATCGAAATTTGAGTAAAAACACAATGAGATATGTCGAAAATACGAACAAAAAAGTAGTTTTTTTTAGTGACAAATATGTCAATTCAACCATTATGGTTGACTTATTTTATTGAAATTCTATTGGTTCTTGAATTCCAACTCACAAAAACTCATTTTGGCACGTTTTCTTATAAGGCCCATTTTAGACCCCAAATTTCCTCTAATGGAAGGAAACTGTTAGGTCGCATGTCTGCGACAAAAGCATGCAAAACGCAGTAAAAACTCCAGTTTGAAAGGCCTAAGTAAGAAACAACTGCAACTGGCTGACAAACTAGCAGAACATATCAATACCCTAACTGAGGTTATCAATGAGTTCAAAAGCACAGTTGAGCCTGGAACTTATGGCATGGATCCAAATGATGCGTTAGTAACACCACTCCTATTTCCACCAGTCAAAATAGACATCCAAGTGTGAGTAATGGAGATGGGGATGCTTGAGTTTGACAAGGTTGTCCATGGGTTTGAAATGCTATATATGGACTTATCTAAAATCATGCTAACTGAAGTCTATGCTATGCAACATGTGGCTGTGACCGAGATACAGATCCGAGAGAATGCTATTGCATATTAGGAAACCAAGTAAAAAAGTAAGGCGAAAGAACGCAAGAAACTCCTTCGAGAAAAAGAATAGGAAATTGAGGCCATAGAACAGAGACAACTTACACTAGCAGAAGGCATCAAGAGATTCATCGCAGAGTTCCCTCTAGAAGAAGGCCAAGAAGACGAGTATTTAGATTCCAATGTTGATCAGCTGTCGTGGATAGCAGTGGAATTCCGGAAATAGATCGAGCAGTTACAAGTGTGACAAATACCAATCACACCTCTTGAGGTGCTTGAAGAGTGCAACAAAAAAATGTCTGAGGCTATCGAGAGGATAAGACAAGGAGAAAAAATCTGCATTGAGGCAGTTGAAGTTGTTTCTGCGATGTGGGAAGCGCTTTTGGAGGATCATACTGTGGATAAGATAAAGGAAGATGCAAGATAAGCTGATTTGAAAATCACTGCAGTAAAGGAAGACATGAAGAAGATGCCAATCAAGGAAAGGAGCACAAGAGTCGCAGAGCTGAAATAGTTACAATAGGAAGTGAAAACTATTCACGACTAGGAGCAGAAAAGAAATGATGAGATGATAGAACATCAGTCAGAAGTAGAGTGAGTGACATGGCGTATTCAACCTATACAACAGATGCTTCAAAAAATCTTACAATCATTAGAAGCAAGAATGTCGGAACATATCAGTTCTGACCATGTGGAACATTTGGCTAAGCAAGTTGAGGAGGTCAGTGTGGATGTTTCCTGGGTGTAGAAAATTTTGCAAGAGTTTCTAGACAAGGTTGGTCTTGTGGAGCAACCTGCGCCAGAGGCATGCATTTTGTAGAACCCTAAATTTTGCAGAGGAATAATTTTTTGTTAGTGGCTTAGGACAAGCCACACGTGAGTGTTGGGGGCTTGTTGGGCTAGGACAAGTGCATAAGGAATAATTTGACATGCAAGAGGAAAAGCAGGTTTGTGACGGAGAAAAAGAAGGTAAAGGAATAAGAGCAAGTGCAAAGCAGAGGAAGTTGCGACAAGGATCAGTGCAATGAGGAAAAGCACATCTAGAGTTGGTGGAAGAACAAGGTAGAAGAGTAAAGGCTAGATAGGTGAAAGTCAAGAAACATTGCAGAAGGATGAACCGACATAAGGGTAAATGACAGTTTTGCAGCTAGTTATGACCTGTATAGATAGGATGAAATACGTTTCTGTGAATAGTTATGGATGTGTTTAATGTAATGAAGGAATTTTTTGGCTAGGTATGGGCCAACATTAGTGTAATAGAATATATTTTGTAGCTATGTGTGTCTGTAATAACTGAGCTATACTCAGTCAACCCTACGCGGTCTTGTGAACACTATAAATAAGAGGAAACCGCTTTGTATAAGGGTTATCTTCATTAAGAGTTTGTAAGAGGATAAGTATTGTAAAAGACCAGAGAGGAATATGATATTAGAAGGATGTTGAGTCATGGACTTGCAGCTGAGTGCGCAGACCATTTTATAAGAGTAATCTGCAGCTAAGTGTGCAGATAGTAGAGTAGAAGAGTCGATCCAGGCTGTGTGTCGATCCGTAGGAGTAGATAGAAGCAATAAACGAGAGAGCATGAGAGCAACAAAGAGTTGGGAAAAATACATATCTTAAGGACAATATGTAAATCACAGACTGTAAGGTGCTACCTGTGTTATCACTCCAGGAAACTCCTCTAGGTTGTAGCTCAAGGATGCCTATTAAATTAAATGTTTTTATTGTTTTCTAAGTGGATCAAGTCAGTTGACCTATAGGACCTCACAATCTCAAGACATGCATGAAACTCAATCAGGGATAAGGATTCTAACTACCACTATTCAGAGGTTTGATAATATGGTGCATAGATGGAGAACTTATCATGCTGGCAGATTCATACATAAAACAGATATATATAAATGGCTAATCATAACAAGGGAAGTAATTATAATTCAAATCATCAATATGCCAATAGGATGATAGCTATCAGACATCAATTAACCTAAAAAAACATGAATAACACATTCAAGCATAAGCACAGAATAGATAAGAAATGGAAGTTGAACATATGATAAGAAAATAGCTTAGATTAGGTCATGAGCAATATGAGAAGCTTGAAAATAGCAATGGTCTACAAGCCCCCTAATTCGAACCCTTTCTATCACATAAGTCTTAGGATTTATAGCCTTTACAAAAATACTCAGATCTTGAAAAAATGGATATGTTTTACTAAAAATAGATACAATTAATGTTTTTGCAAAATTAGGTAAAAAACCCTAATTTAACTACTAGCTTAAATAACTCTAACACTTGTTCACTCTTTGAACCTTTTGATGACTGCAGTGAGTACTAGAGGAAAGCTATAACTATTCTTCTGATGGATGAGCCATTGTTGGTTAAAATAGGTAGGGTTTTGTTACCCTCTCCTCTTTGATGTATCCCCAAAACTGGAACAGACCTCCTTTGATGGTGTACTTCAACAATTTTCAGCTTTTACACTTCATCCCTGAGCTAGGTATATTTGCCAAAACTGGTCTTTTATTCAAAAATTACTTTTTGCGCCTCTTTCAGCTTTCGATGGTTAAGGAGTCAAAATTTCGGGTCTGTTAGCTGTCGAAAGTGATGCTTTCGGTGGCTAATGAACCGCTTTAGCGTCCGCCTAATCCACCAAAAGCCCTATTTTTAAAAAAAAATTAGGCAACCTCCCAGATTACATTTTTCAGTTTTGTTACTTACCTTTTGACCTTTCTTTAGCTTGCTCAATGTTTGGAGGACCAACAATATCCTGTATTGATTCTGGATTTTGAAGGCTTACCACTACTTCAGCTAGGGTTTCTAGTGAAAAATTAGTGCTAGGGTTTGGTATGGAATTATTCACCTATAGCCTCAGAAGCCTGATCATCCTATTCTTTCCCAGGTGTTGGTGAAGTAAACTCTTCATTTTTCTGCTGTAACCTGCCCTGTTAGGTCAACTTTTGCCCTAAAAATTTGGCCAAACTGCTGAAAACTGGGGCTCAGAGATGCATTTGGTTCTCGAAATATGTGACACCTATGTATAAACTGAAAGAGGCTTTTGTATATTGGTTTGTTGTGAGAAAATAACTCTCTCATTTTTTTTGAAATTTGTTTCCATTTTCCAGATATCTGTATTTCAAAAACACTTCTAAAATAGGGAAATTCTCAGATCCAAAAATTAGGGATCAGAGATAGATTTGATTAAACCAATGTGAAATACTTGTAGAAATAATGAGAGAGGTTATTTTTCTATGACATGTTAGGAACAAAAACATTGAGAATTTTGCAAAATGATTCTCTAGTCACTCAGAATCACCATTTTAAAATGATGTGTTTTCATAGTAAAACACCAATTTTGGTGGCTTACAACGCCCTGAAATTTTGGTATTAGCTACCAAAAGTATACTTTCAGTGGCTTAGAGACCATTTTCAAACCACGCTTAGCCATGGAAACCTATGTTTTGAGTGGTTCCTCCTCCCTGTACCTGCAAAATTTAAATTCAAACCCTAGGGAATGTCACATACCCCAATTTTGTAAAATTATGTAATTGTTTTATTTAATTTTCTGAGACATTATGATAAACTTAATCCTAAGTAGGAATTGATGACTCAGCAGAGTCAACAGTTATGGAGTGTAATTGAAAATATTTTATTAATAATAATTATATTATGGAGACAACAGCATGGGAGAGCTGTTAAAAGAGGTTACTGGTCAAATTGGGTATTGGAACTAGGTGGAGAGGCAAAGAACAAGTGGCAGCATCCTTAAGCACTTCCTAAGTTGCAGGTGGCAACTTCCCTATATTTGGGGTCATGATTCCCCAAGAAAGTGGAATGTGGGCAGGTGGCTCATTAAATGACAGTTATCCCAATTAAGACCTAGGAAATCTTTAAAAGTACTCAATGAAGAGAGCTTTGGCTGCTCAGTTTTTACTCCAGGAAGAATTCATTCAGCTGAATGGGATTCAGGAGTTTTCATTTGAGGAAAAGGGAAAATAGAAGGAAGTGACTGTGAGTGAATGTTTGCAGGAACTTGAAGCTGAGTACAGCTAGTTGAGCTGTGGAAACTGTCTCAAAGATTCTGAGTTAATATAGAGCTGAAGGACTGTATATGTCTTGCTGCACCTAGTTCCAATCCAGGGAGACCAGATCAAGCTCGGGGGTCCTGAGAAGTCGCTGTTTGAGCGCTCTCCAGGAATTGGTAGGGAGGAACGGCCTCCCATTGCTGTTGTTGTCCACAGCAGTTTAACGGGTTTTTCATTCATATCTCTATTTCTCTTCTGTGCTTAAATAGATAAACATAATGATTGTTAAGTATCTGGAAGAAATTGTTAGTACCTTGAATTGTTAGAGTAAAAACTTGTTAGTATTACCATGTTTTTCCACACCTGATATCATCAGG